>APFE030806739.1:19562-30951 GCA_000404065.3 Pinus taeda | reverse complement strand
TGTGCAATCCCCTTGGGCAGTCAACGCATCTCCAAGCCAGGAATGCGCATTTTTCCCAAACAGTTGAGCACTCGCATGCATGAATAGTCTGGTTGACTAGTTCCACCCGGGACTGAGGAAACTTGATTTGCATGCATGCATGACTTAAACTTCCCAGAATATCAAGACACAACATGCAAAGGAAATCCCATGATTCAGGGAGCTATTTTTAGCAGCAGGGGTTTACATGCAAAGTTGTTTTTAGAAGTTTCCCTCCAAGTGTCGCATTTTCCTAGATTTGTGGCATGCGCATCATGAGACCAAACTTATTTATTCGACACATCAGAGCTCATTTATTCACATCGATCTTGGAGCTCTAACATCCCACAACACATCCATGACTCTTTGACACATTCGTCTCAGTTATTCACGGGTAAGTGGCCTCAACTTTTCTTTTTCATCATTTCTGTCGCTTTTTGTGTATTCACTTGTGTGAGTGTTGTTTGCTTGATTTTTTTGAATGCCTACTGTCGTTTACATATATTCTAGATTGTCCTAGCTCTATTTCAATTTTCATTGCTATCTCACTGTTGTTGCATGCATGAAACTTTTTTGCATGGATGTTCGCCTAACCAGTGAACAGCCTCACCCACATGCATATTGATCTGTTTGTTGAATCTTCCATTCATGTTTTCCATGCAATGTTTATTACTTCTACTATCACTTAGTGTCTCCATGCATTTCATCTAATTACTTGCTTTCAGTTTCCCATCCGCAAGTCGGGCCAACCTCGGCCAGGTCTCTGCCTTCACCAAGGTTGCATTGTGCAATGTGGAGAAGGAATGCTCACCTTCCCATCCAGATTTGCGCATTATGGCCCAACACTAGCCTTATGGACTGTTTTGTGAATTCTTGGAGGATAGTGGCTACTTGGCCCAGGAAATTGCGCAAATTTGTCCCTGGGCCAATAGTCCTTCCCAGTTGGAATTGTGCATTGCGCAATCCAAAGAGCCAACTGCCCAACTGTATTGCACATTTCACAGATCCAACAGCCAGTCTAGCCTCCCCAATAGCTCAGGCTTCCTTTTGTACAGTTCTGGCAGCTAGTCACTCAGCATCCCAGTGAAATTTTTGCAATATTTCTCATCTGTTTCCCAGGTATGTTTTGTGTCCTTCCCTGGATTTGCTTTCTTTTCACTGACATATTTCTTTCCATGCATGCTGCTTGTTTCCAGATCTTTCAAGTGTTCATCTATCTCAATGGCTTCCAAGAGAATAGGATCTAAGGACACTGATGGTATGGAAGTTGGAGCAACAATTGAGCAAGTGTCCTCTGGTCTATCGATCTATGAAGATACGAAGTTGTATCTAGACAAGGACATAAAACTGAAGTGGTCGGAGGTGAACGAAACATTCGCAGGTACTTTTGGGGAAGACCTTAAAGACCGTCAGGTGTATGTGAACATTCACAAGTCTGGCTTGTACCAAATCGCATGCAGATACCCCGCATTCCCATGCATGGGCATGATTCACTGGATCGTCTCTCACACTGACCCCAAGACGATGACCTTGAGCAGTGTTGCTGAGACAAAGCTTGCAACCTTCTAGGCATGAGATTACAATGAGATGTATCAGATGATCCAGCCCATGACTGTCATGACTCCCTCATTCAGCTTGCCCAACAGCAGAGGCCACTCCAGAGACATTATGAAGGATTGGGTAAAGGAACCAACTCGTTTCAGGATGACCCCCAATCATATCTATAAGACGAATGTATTGAGGAAGGCATACCAATACTTGGTCATATTTGCATGTCGACTGAGTGGCCAAGCAAGCACTGAGTCCTTCCCTCAGAGTTGGGTGGTTGCGTTGGACCAACTAGCTAAAGAAGGAAGACCATGCAACTAGTCTGGCATATTGGTTGATCAACTAAAGGAGCAAGTCACGAAGGCTCGACAGTCACCCGAAGGCATGCATGCAGAGATTTACACATCCGCCTACATTCTAGATGCAGCCTGTGTCTGACATGAGTTCCCAGGCTTGGAGTGGGCATGGTCACTGGCGGAGACTGTTGTGAGCACGTATTTCAAATTATTGTCCAAGTGCAGCTTCAAAGGAGTGATCATATGGCTATCCAACCATCTTGTCACCCCAATGTACAAGTTGATATTCGAATAGGATCCACCCTACATGTCAGAAGAAACGATGAAGGCATTGTTAGGTGTTGCATATTGGTATGATTCACTGGATGGCACATTCATCCGAGTGTTCAACATGGAGAAGCCTTCGTGTGTTCTGCCAAATTTTCCTTTGGATGTGCTTGTCATGCAAGAAGTAGCTTATCATATCTCAGCAAGATTAACATCTAGGTTATAGTGGAAGAAGAATTCATCTTGGCCCACTCTTCTGTTGTGGATTGGGTTATACGAGATCCATAGCATCAAGCAAGTGGATGTTGAAGATGAATAGATGAAGAAGTACCCATTCGACCTACGAAGCTTCAACCATTATGACCCACATTTTATTGTGAAGGATCACTACTTGAGAGTTCAATTCAATTGGACCCATGGGACATGTCATTGGGTCGAGGAGGACTCATGGAGATGTTGTTACAATTTCTCCAGACCAAATGAACAGATCAGTTTTGCCATAGAGTGGTTAGCATAGCAGCATGAAGCAGAATTACGGAGAACACCAGCAGCAGCAGTAGCAGTAGAGGTAGCAGAACCAAGCATACATATGGATGACAAAGGGAAGAGAAAGATTGTCGACAGCATGGAGGAGGAACAAAGCTGCAAGTTTCGAGAAAATCACTTGTAGAAAAGCAACTATGGCTATTCAATAGAAGAGCTAGCAATGTGACAAGCGAATCATGCGAAGGTAGACGGATAAGAAGAGAATGGAAGAAGCAGGGAAGGATTTGCATGAGCTGAGGGAGCAACTCCGGAAAGAACAAGAGTTGTGCCAACTGTAGAAGAAGCGCAACAACAGCAAATTCAGCAGGGGTGCATCACATGCATACAGACGAAGAAGCACGCGTACAACTAGTTCATTCTTCTAAACAACTGGCATCAAGCGAACAGGGTGAACCCTCACAGGGGCAAGAATTTTCGCAGGAGATAGAAAAGGCTCTTGAACAGTTGAATGTAGACATGGAGTAACAGGAGTTGGAACAGGACACTAACCTCATGCCTCACCAAAGAGAGGTCAAATCACTGGCTTCAATGCATCGAGATGATGAGCAAGTCTCGGATGACCAAGAAGGCACTAAGATCCTTGGTGGTCAACCAGAAGCAGAGATGCACAACATCTCCTTTGACAAATCTCATCACAGATTTGTGTAGTCTCAGAGAGTACCGACTCTGGAATACCAAACATCCCCTACGCAATTTGAAGAGCAAGTTATCATGACTAAGGTGCACAAGCATCTAGCTACGTTGGCCCATGCAACTAGAGTGTATGCTGAAGCCACCAACTCAAGTGTTCATTTTCTCATAGTTGAGAATGATGGAATGGTGAAGGAACTACATGTGACCAAGAAGGGAGGAGACTTGTTGACAATGTCCACCTAAGCTGAACTAAAGAAGGCAATACTAGATGAAGTATTGTCCTTGGGCACATTTATGCGAGTATTGTACTCCAAGTTTAGTACCATGCATCAGGCAGTCGTTCATCTCCATGGATGGCAGCAACGATGTACAAGAAGAGTATGCATCTTGAAGAACATACATACTGTTGTTGATAACATGCGAGCATGGAAGATGAAGTACAAGGGATCCCCTCTTGATTTGCCAAAGATGATGAAGGCCAATGCGGTCAAGCTGCAAGCACGTATCCGGAATCAGATACAGAACTATGGAAGACCTACCATAACTCATCAATAGCATACAGGCTTCCCATGCACTAGTATTCAAAACCATGGAGGTTATAGTGCAAACTCATGCGATCCCATCACTTGGGACCCTCACTTAGGCGAAGACCAAGAAGCAAGTCCAACAGGAGCTTGACTTGTAGTTCGACGAGCTAATGTGCACTGCCACCAGCCCAGACTTGTCTATCAGTGAAAACATCATGTGCAAGTACATTGTTGTTCTGGCCACACTAAAGAAAATGATGTGCATGCTCACAGAAGAGTTGGAAAGAGGAGCCCAAGCAGTCTACCCAGACTATGGAGGAAAGGTTCATGTTTCATACGGATGTCACAGCAAAACACACGGATACTCTCAAGGACTACCAATCTTGGGTTCAATATGTCACAGTTGATCATCATGAGGATGTCGAGCAGTTGGACTTCTATGGTTTTCTAAGTCTGAATGATGTCTAGTTTGGCTTTTCCAAGCCATTGTTCATATGGGTACATGTGCATTGTAATGTTGAGTCATGTCAAGCGTAAGTCAAGTGTCAAGAGTGGATGTAACAGTCATAGAGTAGGTGAAGAGTCATGAGGGTAGTTGAATGCTCACAAAGGGGAATGTCAAGGGTCACCCCACCCTTTGCTATAAATGGTCCCTCATAACTCATTTTATATGCTTTTGGTCAGCCAAGCTTCTACTAAGACTATTTTGAAGAAGACTTGGATAGTGTTGTAACACGCTTTAGCTTCTCCACTACATGGATCTAGTACATATGTTTAGAGGAGCAGATGGATGTCGCTGTAACATTCCACTGTTGGGGCTAGCAGGTTTACGTGGATGTATTGTATGATTGTGACCTACACTTATTTATATAATAAGAGCCAGCACATTTTCATGCATATGTTGTTATTGTAGTTGGACTGCTCCAGTTTCTTTAATGATATGTGTTTTTTAACTTACTCACTTGTGTATGAACTGATTCACATGCAATTATATGAATCTTGTTGTTAATGTGTTGCATATGTTGCTAATGTTGTCACTGTCCATGTCGACTACTCTGTCAGACATTAGATAGACCTTTCACATGAACCTTGCTATAACAACTGTCACACTTGTCTCGGACTGATTCGTGAGTGTTGTTTGTGTTATCTTACCTTGTATGGTGTCGTTGTCACATCTAAGTGGACTGCTGCGCCGGAAGTTGTGCATGTCCTTTGTGTGGTGTCTTATTAACCGAGTTGGGATTGATCCCTTTCAACCTGGAACTCACCTTCACCTTCCTCTCCCTTTGAAGGGTTGGAACCTCTCATACACCTTCCTTGACTCACTACATTAGTCACACCCTTGTTTCTGATAGAGTTATTCTACTTGCCTCTGTACAACATCACGGTCAAGGCATTACCTTACAACCCACTGCTAGGACTCCTACACCAAATGGTCTGAGGTCTAATTGGGCCTTCTTAAATGTGAACTCCACTAGTGGAAGACACTCCTCCCACTTCCTTTGTTGATGCATGACATACATCTTCAGCATACCTCTAGTATCATGTTGACCCTCTCTATCTACCCATCTATTTGTGGATGATAAGTTGTATTGAAAACCAAATTTGTACCCAAACATGAAAACAACTCCTTCCAAAACGTCAAAGTGAAATTTTCATCTCTGTTTGATATAATATTCTTGGGAATACCATGCAACCTCATTATCTCTCTGATTGAGACCTGAGCTACCTCACTAGATAAATTAGTAGATTTCACTGGAATGAAGTGAGCTACCTTGGTCAACCTGTCAACCACAACCATAATGGAATCATGTTGTCTGGATGTCCTTGGAAAACGCATAATGAAATCCATGGAAATGACCTCCCATTTGCATTCTGGAATCGGAATCGGCAACAATAAACCACCTAGATGCTTTCACTCTACTTTTACCTATTAATAATCCAAATATCTTGCGACAAACTTAGCCACATCTTTCTTCAGATTTGGCCAATATTATAACTTGTTCGCAGTTGTCAAAGTCTTTTGATATCCTGGTTGACCTAAATATGACTTAACAATAAATTCCCTCAATCTAAGCTTCCTGAGTTCAATGTTGTCTAGCACATCGATCATGTCCCTAAATATCAGCAAAACATATGCCATGAGATGATAATTTACATCCTGATCGCCTATACTCTACTTCCGTAACCTAAGCTTAAGTTGTCAGTACGTATCATCATGTTTCCCTACCTGCAAGATCCACTCTTGCAAATCTTCCCCATATGAAATCATAGTTGTAAAGTGATTTACCTGCACTCTTCTGATAAGAGCATTTGCAACCCTATTCTCTTTACCCTTAACGTACCTAATCTTAACATCAAATTGAGTGAGCATGGCCAACCATCTAGCTTTTCTGGCATTCATATTAGGTTGGTAAAACAAGTATCTCATCCCACTAAGATCACTCATCAAAACAAACCTCCTACCAAGAAGACAGTGTCTCCACATCTTGAATGCATTAATTATCACCGCCAACTCAAGATCATAAGTCACATAATTCTACTCTTTCTCATTCAATTTCCTTAACTCATAGCTTATCACCTTTCCTTCTTTCGTCAATACTCCATGAAGTCCTCTCTTGCAAGCATTTCTACACACCATGAACTATTTATCTGGATCTATAATCTTTAGAACTGGAGTGTTTGTAAGCAACTGCTTCAACTTCTCAAAATTAGTTGCACATTCCTCTGTCCATTCAAATTTCTTTTTTTTCCTCTGTAAATATGTAATAGGATAGACAATCTATGAGAAGTTCTTGATGAACCTCCTGTAGAAACCTGCTAACCCCATGAATGATCTGACATCATCCACATTCCTAGGAGTTTCCTATTCCATGATAGCTATGATATTTTTTGGATCCAGTATTATGCCTTCCTTGGAAACAACATGTCCCAAGTAATGAACTTATGTCTCAAATAAAATTCACTTACTAAGCTTGGCATACAATTGATGCTCTCTCAACAATCTTAACATTGCTTCCAGGTGTTCTGCATGATCTTCCTCATTCTTAGAATATATCAATATATCATTAATGAACACTATCACAAACTTATCTAGATAAGGAAACAACACATTATTCATCAAACACATGAAAGTAGCTAGAGCATTATTCAAACCAAAAGGAACCACAACAAACTCATAACACCCATACCTGGTCAAGAAATTAGTCTTGTAAATGCCCTCTTCTTTGATGTGTACCTAATGATATCATGATCTGAAATCAATCTTCGAGAACACTGTTTCTCCCTTCAACTGATCAAATAAATCATCGATCCTCGATAATGGATATTTATTCTTGATTATCACTTTGTTCAACTGCATGTAACCAATGCACAACCTAAGAGTATTTTCCTTCTTCTTCACAAACAACACGGGTGCACCCCAAGGGGATAAATGTGGCCTTATGTATCCTCCTTTAATTGCAGCTTCAATTCCACTAACTCTAAAGTGTTCATCCTCTAAGGCGCCTTTGATGTTGGTGTTGCTCCTGGTACCAACTCGATAGAGAAATCCAATTCTCTATGAAGAGGAAATTTTGAAATCTCTTTTTGAAATACATCTTGAAACTAATACAAAATCAAATACCTCTTCAATACTTCCACATCCTCAACGTCCTTACCTTTGTCACTACAAACATGCACTATGTACAATACACACCCTTTCCTGCAACTGTGCTTTTCTTGCATAGTTGTAACCATTCTCAATGATGTAGGCTTCTGCTTACCTTGCAATATTCTCTTCTCTCCATCATTGTCCAAGCACTTGATATCATTCTCATAACAATCTACCTTAGTCATGTGAAAGTACAACCAATCCATACCCAGAAGAATATTGTATGATCCCAATGGAATCACGTTTATATGTTTTGATGTAGACATACCTTTCAACTCAAATGCACAAGCCCCCACTGAATGATGAACTCTTTTCTTAGTACCTATAGCTAGTTTCACCAACTAAGACTCTCCATGCACTTATTTGCTCAAACCACACTTATCCACCATGTTAGGTTTAATATAACTATAATTAGATCAAGGTTCAATCAAAATGGAAAAAACTTGATCACAGAACTTCTCAATAATGGATGTTTGGTAATATTCTTACTTGTTATAAAATGCTTCATAGATCCAAGGAATGCTCAAGCCCACATCCCCAACTGTATGTGCCTCCCGAGCACTATAGATCTAAGGCTTTCCACCCTAATATCCTGGAAAATCCTTCTTGTGATGATATTTGTCACAAATCTAACACTACAATGGCTCCCTACCACTACCTTTATTCTCCTGCTCTCCAGGCTGAGGTTCTACCACATTAAAATTCTTATAAGGAGCAACATTTTCCTTCTCACCTGCATCTTGAGGTCTTTCTCACTTCGGTGGCCACTATCTTTAGTCTTGTCATTCTCTTTCCAATCTATCTTAGGCTCAGACTTACGCTTTAATCACTCATAACAGTGCTTCAACTTCCCAATGACTTCCTCCAATGACTGAGGCTCATGATACTCAATTTGCTCCTTGAATGTTAGTGGAAGTACTCTAATGAACCTTTGAACTTTCTTCTTCTCATCCTTGAGGTAAGGCACATACCTCAACAACTCTAGGAACTTATTCATGTACTCCTCATCTATCATAGATCACATCCTCAACTAGTAGAACACTTTAGCCTTACTGTCATAGTATCTCTCTAATAAGTAATTCTTCCTTAAGGGTATTTTAAACTTATTCAAACTCAACTCCTCTATCCTGATGCCCCTAACATGCTTCACATATTCCCACCAGATGTTCGCTTTTCCCTTGAGATTGAAAATAATTATTATGGATTTCATGTTAACTATATAATCATGCATCCCAAATAACCTATTCATCCCAGCAATCATGTCTCTACATCTTCTGACATCTTGAGCTCTCCATCAAATGTAGGAGGCTTTTCTTTCTTGAACTCATTCGACAAGTATCCCTTCTCACTCCTCCTGTAAGAATGATAGTGATGATGACCATGATACATTTATGAACCAAAACTAGAATACAACCCATAACCATTGCCTCTCCTATCAGGTGTATCTAAGAACCTATCATCTCTTACTATGTCATTCTTTTCTGACTTGTGCCCTGATCGAGATATGATACTATATGCCCCATTATTCCTATCCTCCTATCCATAATTGATCCATGGTTGTCCTTGTCTCTTCAAATCTAACAAACTCAGAAGGATCACTGCATTTACCTTTTCTTTCTTTTCCTGTGCCCTGGAAAGTATTTCCTGTGATTGAATGATCCTCTCATTATATGCTTCATGACTCTTGTTTTCATCCTTTAGACTTCTCAAGGTATATACTATGTCAGGAGAGTACTCTTCCCCATGTTTCGTAGTTGATCTATAAGTAGAGTCACATAAAATGTAATCCATTATACTAGTCATCTCCGATCCTCTTCTTCTTCCTGCAAACATAGCATGTCAAATAACCAAATATAAACATAATCAACATACCTCAATGAAGTTAAAGAGAGGATTTCTCATCTACCTAGAACTGCCTATAAATTCTTAGAATGATAAATAACATAATGGCATTCATAACAATAATGCATGCATAACAACATGCATCTAGCCCATCTAGTCCAAGTATTTGGATCATCACAGATACCAATCTATAACCACCCCTTCCCACATTTACCCAAATTCACTAGCCTATCATGGTAAACATTAGATGAAGAGTTAATATGACATGACTTGACCTCGAAGATTCAATTATGGAAGTGGGCTCGACAACTAAAAACTCACAGAAATCCATCAAGGCTTACAGGACATGTAGGGGTCAAGGAACTACCTCAACTGACCAAACCCTAAGCTAGATTGAATTTTCACTGACTTGGGCCCACAACTACATGCATGAAAAGGAAAGGGTGTGTTTATAAACCTCCAAACACATGCACAAGCCTCCTTCCCTATGGTTATAGCCCAAAATATTTAGTTCAAAGGGTGCGGTCCCAAGACCTATGCCACCTTTCTAGGCTAGCCTCCATACAACTACCTAGAACCGCCTGTAAATTCTTAGAATGATTAATAACATAATGAAAATATTATTCATACAAAACTTGAACAAGAACTTGACCTAACCAGACCTAACCATGACAATCATTTCGTCAAACATATGGTGAACATGTGATTCATAGGTCATGAATGCATATCTAATCTTAAGAGTTTGTGGTCCATTTGATAATAATCAATATGGTCTAATTCCCTCTCATATTAACTGCAATAACACTTGTTAGTCCATGAATTCATCAACCATTCATATACTTATCAAATCCTAAACCATTCATAGCTAGAGCACATTACAAATCCATGCTTATGACTAGCATATAACCATATTATTAACCATGACAGAACAACCATAGAATCCACATAATAACAAGTACAAGTGCTCATAAATCATAATAGGAAAATAGCTCTTATTGACTTATGAAAAATTAAACCAAGTCAGGTACTTCCATGTACCACTCGACCATAGATTGGGCTAAACCAAAAATTTCTTTCATCCAATCACTCTTGCACCATATTCCCAGCATGAATGTGGGATCTTAAGAAAAAAGCAACTAGGGCTTCCTGGAAATTTAACCAGCTCCACCCTCAGGCTATCGCCATCTCGCCAAAGTTGGTCAAGAGACCACAAAGTCAAAACAAGCTTGGATGCCTCAAAATTTCTTCACCATTACCTTGAGGAATTTCCCTGTCTCCACCGACCTGTTGAGATCTTACCAGATAAAACCATCTCCACCCCCAACACTTGGAAATTTTCTTAATACCACCTCACCCAGTTCCAAAACCTTCCAGAAATCCAAAGCTTAATAAAAAAAATGAATCCCATCACACCATGACTATCTATGAAATGGCAACACAAAGCTAAAACCATTGTCAAACCAGGAAAAACCGATGCCAATGACAACAACTAAACCAAATGAACAAATGCATGTAACATGCATTCACACCTTAGATAGGAAATCACACATGCAACATGTTACTTGTAAAATCCTATTGCTAAAGTTTCTTGATCTAACCTTCCTTTCTTGTCCTTTGCTTTCCTTGTCCTTCCTTTGTTTTCCTTTCTCTAATGCTAGAGTGCTCCAAGAATGCTTTGTGTGTGCAAGAGTTTGAAAGAATAGAAGAGAGCTCCAAAACTGAATTGAAAAAAAGCTATGAACTGATCCTTAGAAGCCTTTTTCTTGTTGAGGCCTCTATTCTCTTCATTTTCCTCTATTTTTCTTCAATTTTCCTCTCATGCAAATCTATGACCCTTCACCTCCCTTTTCTCCTATTTTCCTTTGTTTTCATAAATAAATGAAAATTAATGATTCTTTGCCTTTACCAACTTCCTAGCCATAATAAACAACAAGTGATGCCCACTATAGAGTTTTTCCCAACATTCATCTTGGAATACATGTCCTATGACCTTGGTCTTACCTTGCCTTTATTATCTTTTATTACATGAACATTTAACCTGGGGCTATATATATAGATAT
>APFE030806737.1:12030-27554 GCA_000404065.3 Pinus taeda | reverse complement strand
AGAGGGATTCTATGGGGCACAATAATAACAATATGGGTGCAATAGGGGCACAAAAATATTAATAAGGGGTACAACTACAATAGTAATGGGGTAATCACTAGTATTATAGGGACCCAAAATGCCCCTCTCCTTCAAAAAAAGTGTTGTCATCAATGCTTGAGTAGTTCTGGATACTTTTGTATAAAATTCTCATCCTCCCATGTGGAATCTTCAGCAAATAAGTTCTTCCACTTGATAAGATACTCTGAAATTGATCGGTATCGTAGCTGTCGAGTTCTTGTTTCTGTGACTGCTTCCGGTTCCAATATAAATTTTCCTTCCTCATCAAGTTATGGCAATATTGTTTAAACTGAGAGCTTGTCACCTATAACCTTCTTTAAACATGAAACATGGAAAACTGGGTGCAATCGAGAAGCTACAGGAAGCTCCAATTTGTATGCCATAGTACCAATCTTTTGCAACTCCTTGTATGGACCATAATACTTTGGTGATAATTTGTTATCTTTCTTAGCTTGCTTGAGGGACATTTTCTTATATGGTTGTAACCATAGGAATACACAATCACCTAAATCAAAACTTCTTTTGCTACGATGTTGATTTGCCTGTTGTTTCATTCTATTCTGTCCAACACGAGGTTATCCTTTAAGAGTTGGAGGAATTGTTGTTGATGCTCGATGTGATGTTCCACTACTTGAACCTTAGAATTTTCTCTTAAATATGATGTGATGGATGGTGGCTGATATCCATAAAGTGCCATAAATGCGGTCATTTTTGTTGCTGTATGGAAGGAAGTGTTATACCACCATTCGGCTAGAGGCAACCATTTGACCCATTGTGTATGTGTATTAGATACAAAGCAACGAAGATATCCTCCCAAACATTTGTTTACTATCTCAGTTTTCCCATCAGATTGAGGATGATAAGATGAACTATGAGCTAACTGAGTACTGAGACAAGAAAATAATTCTGCCCAAAAATTTCTGGTGAAAATGGGATCTCTGTCACTTACAATAATCTTTGGGTTTCCATGTAGCTTTTAAATTGTTTCTATAAATGCAGTAGAAACTGTACTGGATTTAAATGGATGTGATAATGCACAAAAGTGTGCATACTTGGTAAGTTTGTCAACTACCACCATGATGACACTCTTTCACTCAGACTTGGGTAAACCTGTGATAAAATCCATTGAAACCTCCTCCCAAAGTTGGCTTGGAATGGATAAACGGTGTAATAGACCCAAGGTCTTAATTGCTTCAACTTTATTTTTTTGGCAAACCAAACATTCCGCCACAAAATTTTAAATACCCGATTTAAGGCCATCCCAAGAAAATTCCTTCTTAACCTTGTGGTAAGTTTTTAAAAATCTTGAGTGCCCTCCTAAGGGAGTAGTGTGCAATTCCATAAGAATATTTTGTTTGAGTTGGGAATTCTTATAGAGGTATAAGCGATCTTTGTACCATAACGAATCATTTTTCCAGCTAAATGTATCAAATGTACTAGAATCTTGTTGTGACTTTCAAATAAGTGCCCACATTTCTTCATCATTCTTCCATTCCTCCCTTGGTTCATTTATCCAATCTGGTTGAATAATAGAAATGGCGCACAAAAATGCTTCCACATCCTCATCCTTTCTTGAGAGTGCATCTCCCACCACATTTTGCTTCACTTTTTTGTAGATGATTTCAAGGTCATAACCCAACATCTTTGTGACCCACTTTAGTTTCTCTTCAAAGGATAATCTTTGTTCTAAAAAGTATTTAAGGCTATCATGATCCGTTTTTACCTTCAAGTGTCTTCCCATTAGGTAGGGTCACCATTTCCTAAGTGCATGTAGTATTGCCAACATTTTCTTCTCAGAAATAGCTTTGTGTAAAAACTTTCCCTTGGTTGGACAACTTTCAAAAGCAATGGGTCTTTCATCTTGCATTAAAACAGCACCAATTCCATTTCCTAATGCATCGCATTCCACAATGAATATTTTTGTGAAGTCTATTGTAGCTAAGACCGGTGCTTGCCACATTGCCTCTTTAAGATCTTCAAAGGCCTTTGTTGCTTCCGAAGTCCATGAAAATGCATCTTTCTTCAATAATGTTGTTAGAGGTGCTGCTATTCTCCCATAATTCTTAACAAACATGCGATAATACCCTATCAACTTGAGAAATCCTTGCAGATGATTTATGGATGTGGGGATTTTCCATTCCTTAATGGCTTTAATTTTTCTAGTGTCTACCTTAACTCCTTCATGAGATACAATATGACCCAAATATCCCACCTCTTGTACTCCAAAGAAAAATTTGGATCTTTTTGCATATAATTATTTCTCCTCCAATATTTGTAGTACCCTATTAGCATGTTCAACATGACCCTTCCAAGACTTGCTGTAGATTAGTATATCATCAAAAAATACCAACACAAATTTTCTAAGGAAGGGTTTGAAAATGGAATTCATCAAACATTGAAATGTAGAAGGTGCATTGGTAAGGCCAAAATGCATGACCACAAATTCATAATGACCCTCATGAGTTCTAAATGTTGTTTTCGAAATGTCTTTAGCTTCATTCTGATTTGATGATATCCTGAACGAAGATCCAACTTAGTCAAGTAAATTGATCCATGCAATTCATCCAGTAATTCATCAATGATAGGAATGGGATATTTATCTTTAATAGTGAGCTTGTTGAGCTCCCTATAATCCGGACACGTGCGCCATGATCCGTCCTTCTTGTGCACCAATACTACTGAAGGAGAGAAAGAACTTTGACTAGGTTTAATTATACCAACCTCTAGCATTTCTGCAACCATACGTTCAATTTCACTCTTTTGGGCATAGGGATATCTATACGAGCGCTCTTTTGGAGGAACACTTCCTAGAATCAAATGAATAGCATGATCATGATCACGAATAGGTGGGAGACCTTTGAGACTCTCAAATACCTTGGAATGATTGTCCAAGACTTTTTGGAGCTCTGGAGAAATAGATGAGTCCGATTTGGAAACATCTAGTGAACATAATTATAATCACACCTCTTTTTTGCTTTGTTAGAAGCTTTGTCATACCGTTAAAGCTGATTATCTTTCCTGGTTTCCCTACAATACCCCTTAATTCAACTTCCTTTCCTTCCAGAGAAAATTTCATGAAAAGTTGTTTAAAATTAAAAGCTATTGTACCCAAGGATTGTAGCCATTAGACTCATAGTACAACATCATGACCTCCCATTGGAATGGAAAGCATTGGGCTAGTAAATACATATTCTCCCATGGATAGCTTGATATTATGGGACTTTCCAGAGCAATTTATCGCTCATCCATTTGCAATCATCACTTGAAACTCTGGTGCTGGATATAGGAAGAAATTCAATTCTTTTGCTATCTTACAATGAATAAAATTGTGGGTACTTCCTGAATCAATCAACACTGTTACATTTTTCTTCTTGATTTGTCCTTCTATCTTGATGGTTTAAGGAGTGGTAATTCCAGCCAATGCATTACAAGATATGGTCGGATTCATTCCTTCTTTATCTAGGCTTTGTTCCTAGAGTATATCCTCTTCTTTTGACCTTTCTTGCTTATTTTCTTCTTCCTCTTCACAATCTATGTAGAATAATTTATTCTCAGCAGACTTATGACCTTTAGTGTATTTGCTATCACAATTGTAACAAAGCCCTTTTTCTCTTTTTTTTTCTAATTGTTGTGGTGTCAACCTTATAGGTTGTGGAAGACTAGCGGCAAAAACACTTCCATCATTATAGTTGTGAGTGGTATGCTTCCTGGTTGCCATAATTTTGCTTTCCATTTTTCTTGCTAACCTGAATGTCTTCTCTAATGAATCAGGTTCCTAAAGGCGAACATCATGTTGGATATTATCCTTTAAAGTCCCTTTGAACACATCAATCCTATGCTCCTCTGGAATATTTTTTATCCTTATGTTCAATTTTTGGAACTCCTCAATGTGCTCCATTATTGAACCCTTTTGTTCGAGACTTATCAATTGGCTAAAAAATATGTTGCTTTTTGTATCCTCATAATGTGTTATCAATTCTTCCGTAAAAATTGCCCAAGTGATAATTTGTTTATGAGAGCAAAGCCATTGATACCATAAAAACTGATTTGGTTCCAAATATAAAGTTGCAATACGTACATTTTGTTTTTTTTGCACATTATTGAGATCAAAAAATTGCTCCATCTGTAATATCCATGTTGTGGGATCCTTGCCATCAAACTTCCTCATATCGATTTTTGGAATATGGTGGGTCTTTGATCCAACATTAGAGTCTATGAAATCATGATTAACATGTCTTTTGTTCTCATCATGAGTTTCCTTTACTATCCTTTCACCATTAGTAAGCATTTCTTGTAGAAACTTTGTTAAATTTGTCTTCAAATATGTCTTCAAATCTTCCATGTCTGTCTTCAAATCTATCTTCAAATCGTCCATCTTAGTTTCCACGTCATTCATCTTAGCTTCTACAGCTTTCTTTAAACAATCCATCTTACCTTCTACGCCTTTCTTTAAACCATCCATCTTAGCTACTACATCTTTATTTAACCTATCCATATTAGATTCTATTCCTTTTTGTGCAATTGACACTTGTTGCACTTGGTCTCGTAATTTTGATATATAATGTTTCATTTCTTCCTCTTCTTCATGAGTCATGCTAGAGATTTCAGGTTGCTTACTAGGTGTTTGCATTTTCTTTCTTCTAGGAATCAATTATCAATAATAATGCTTTACTATGCCCTTTGAATTCCTTCAAACTAATTTTTCAAACCAAGCTTATGCAAAAATTAAAAGAAAACTACACACCTTTTTTCACTTTGTAGAAGCTTGATATTGAATCTAGTGTATCTTTGTAATTTCAGATCATCTAGTTTTGAAATTGCGACCTGCGGTAGCCCTTTGTGTCCTCTTTCCAATGCCACCAGGCAGATCCAAATTGGATTCTCCAGGGAAGAGTTATGCCAAATCTCCCACAGTGACCTGATTATAGACTAGTTTAGTAGAGTGAACTTATACAACGTGCCATGAGTTACTGTTTCGACCTTTGGTTCTGAACAATATATACAAGAAACTACAATTTTTCCTCTTTCCGTACCTTATGAAATTTCAATACGATGCCCAGAGAGAAAGTTATGAAGATTTTCCCCAGGTCACCTATTTGGAATGTAATTCAGGAGTCTACAAAAAGACCAACTTTCTCAGATCATATCTCCACAAATATAGTGCGCAAAGCTCTGAAATTCAGACCAGAGGTATAGTGCAATTTCATCTCAAATGGATTTTTTTTGAGATTCCAAAACATTGCATAAAAGAATTTATAGCGAAAATGCCACGATGAGCTATTTGGAGTCATAAAACCCTAGAATCCAATGCTCTGATACCAAATGTTATGAAACTAGCTCACAAAAAGATAGAAAAGATAGTTGAACGCCTTAGAGTTCAGCCTCTTCAAGGGGGAAATCTCCTTTACATTACACAAATCAACAATTCTTCGATGATTCAAATGAAAAAACCTCCTTTCTATATATAGGAGTCTAAGGAGTCACAATATAACCCAGCTGACCTAACAATAATAATATAAAGCCACAAAAATAGCAATAGAGGGATTCTATGGGGTACAATAATAACAATATGGGGGCAATAGGGGCACAACAATATTAATAAGGGATACAACTACTATAGTAATGGGGTAATCACTAGTATTATAGGGACCTAACAGTATTAGAGTTGTTTTGTCTTCAAGGGGACACCTTTGTTGCTGAGGGGTTTCGATGGGGCCTGTGGTAGACCCTGTTCAGTGGGAGATCTACGAGATCGATTATGGTGGTGAAAGAAGATGGTGAGTAGTGGAAAGATAAAGACCGAGAAATTTAATGGTCAGAGTTTTGAGTTGTGGAAACTCAAGATGGAAGATCTGTTGGTGGATAAAGGTCAGTGGATTGTGGTAGATCTGGGTACTAAACCAACGGGAGTGTCTGATGAAGAATGGAAGAAGTTGGATCGGAAGTCAAAGAGCACAATACGATTGTGTGTCTCAGATTCAGTATTGTTGAATGTATGAGGGTAACCTATGATGAAGGCTTTGTGGGAAAAGTTAGGGACTTTGTATGAATCTAAGTCTCTGGTGAATAAATTGTTCCTGCGGAAAAAGCTCCTGAGGATGAAAGATGGAGACTCGGTGATAGAGCATCTGAATGCATTCAATACTGTGGTAAGTCAGTTAGCGTCTATTGATATCAAAATTTCAGATGAAGATAAGTGCATTAGTTTGTTATCTTCTCTACCAGATTCGTTGGATAGTTTGGTTATTGCAATAGGTAGTAATGCAACTGCCTTGCAGTTTGATGAAATAGTCTCAGACTTGCTGATGGATGAGATAAGGTGGAAAAATATGGAGAGCCAAAATGGTGATGCCTTCTCTGTACAAGGATAGTCCCAGAATAGAAACAAAAATAATTCATCGCGTGGGAGAACTAAATCTACAGGGAGACCTAAATCTCTAGGAAAACCTATAAAGGTTGTGTGCTGGAAATGTGGAAAAGAAGGCCACTTGAAAAGGGACTGTAAATCTAAAGCTCCAGACAAAGGAAAGGGATATGATGAGGCTCCTTCTGCAGAGATGAAAACCACCTTAGATGAAGGTGGGGATGTGTACTTGGCTTCTTCAAGTACACAAGTAGATCATGAAGCATGGTTAATTGACTCAGGTGCATCCATTAACTTCACTCCCCATAGAGAGTGGTTCTGTGAGTATGGGAAATATGATGGTGGTGTTGTCTTTCTGGGGGATGACAAGAAGGCTAGAATCATTGGTCGTCGAAAAGTAAAGTTGAAGCTGCAAGGTGGAAGGGTTAGAACACTTTTGGGTGTTTTTAATATTCTTGCATTAGCCAGAAATCTGATTTCTGTTAGCAAGCTAGATGATGCAAGTATAAAAACAGTGTTCGAGAAGGATACCTACAAGATAGTTTGTGGAGCACTGGTATTGATGCGAGGAGCTCAGATTGGAACTCTGTACAAGCTGTAAGGTAGCACTATTGTTGATGGGTGAAACAGTTTCGTGGTTCCTGAAAGTGGAGCAGAAAATCTAGTGCTCTTTGGAGAAAAGACCATGATGTGGCATCAAAGGCTTGGACATATTAGAGAGAAGGGCCTTCGAATACTTCATGGTAAAGGTATGGTAGAAGGTATGACTAATAGATCTTTGGATTTTGATTTCTATGAAAATTATGTATACGAGAAGCAGAATCAGGTGAGTTTCCCCTCTGGTGGTAACAGGGCGAAACATATATTAGAGCTTGCGCACAGTGATGTGTTTGGACCTATGAAGGTTCCATCAGTTGGTAAGTTTATTACTATGTATCATTTATAGATGACTTCTCAAAGAATACATGGATATATTCCCTTAAGAAGAAATCTGAAGCCTTTGATAGGTTTAAAGAATTTAAGGCTCTAATGGAAAACCAGACAAAAAAGAAGATAAAGGTGTTGAGGACAGATAATGGTGGAGAGTTTTGCAGTAAGGAATTTGAAGAATTCTGGAAGAAGTGTGGTATAGCACGACAGAAGACTACTCCATATACACCTCAGCAAAATGGAGTTGCAGAAAGAATGAACAAGATGTTGATGGAAAGAGTAAGAAGCATGGTCAGTGATGCCGGGTTAGGACAAGAATTCTGGGTAGAGGTGGCGGATACTGCATGTTACCTGGTCAACAGGTCACCTTCATCAGCATCGGAGAATAAGACTCCACAAGAGATATGGACTAGTAAGAAACCCTCTCTTTCACATGTGAGGGTATTTGGATGTGATGCATATGTACATGTTCCAAAGGAGAAACAAACCAAGTTTGATAATAAATCCGAAAAGTGCATCTTTATTGGTTATAATGATGGTTTAAAGGGTTATAAGCTTTGGAACCCAGTCAGAAGGAAGGTTGTGTATAGTCGAGATGTGGTGTTTAGGGAGGCAAAAGATCTTATTAAACATGAAGTCGAACCAAAGGAATCTGAGAAGATAGATTTTTAGCTTAAGGAGGAAGAATCAGACTCTACAGCAGAGGGGGAATTAGAAGATGAATAGCCACAAACTCTGGGTGTAAGAAGATCAATTCAAAAAAGAAGGCATCCAGAAAGTTATAGTCCATCTACTTTCTATTCAAATTTAACTTTATCTATTACTGACGATGATCCGAGAACTGTGAAGCAACTAGTAGATTCAAAGGATGGAAAACTATGGAAAGAGGCCATGGTTGATGAAATGGCATCTTTGCACAAAAATAAGGTTTGGGATTTGGTGGAGTTGTCGGCTGGAAGGAAACCCATTGGCAGCAAATGGGTGTTCAAGAAGAATACAAATGTAGAAGGAAAGGTGGAGAAATACAAAGCTCGGTTGGTAGCAAAAGTATATTCCCAGGTGTCAAGAATTGATTTTGGTGATATTTTTTCTCTTGTTTCCAAGGCAACTTCTATTAGACTACTTTTATCTGTTGTTGCTGCTTTTGATTTTGAGGTAGAACAGATGGATGTGAAGACAAATTTTCTTCACAGGGATCTGGAAGAGAAAACCTACGTGAAGCAACCTGAAGGCTTTGCGGCGAAGGGTAAGAAAGTACTGGTATGCAAGTTAAAGAAGTCTCCATATGGATTAAAACAGTCACCAAGGATGTGGTATCAGAAATTTGATACATCTATATGGGGACTTGGTTTCACCAGAAGCAAAGAAGATCATTGTGTGTATTTTAAATTAATTGGTGACCGTGTTATTTATATGGTCTTGTATGTGGATGATATGTTGCTGGTTAGAAATGACAAAGAAATTATCCAAGATTTAAAGACCCAATTGTCCTCCAAATTCAATATGAAAGATCTTGGTGCTGCAAAATATATTTTGGGCATGGAAATTAAAAGAGATTGAGCAAAGAGGAAGCTCTAGTTAAACTAGAGGAAGTATCTTGAGACAATATTGCAGAGGTTTATTATGTAGGATAGTAAACTGGTGAAGGTTCCTATTCCTACAAGTGTGAGGTTATCTACTAAACAGGGTCCCAAGACACAAGAAGAGGAAGAGGATATGTCTTGTGTTCCATATGCAAGTGCAGTTGGTAACTTGATGTATGCAATGGTATGTAATATACCAGACATTGCACATGCAGTGGGAGTATTGAGTAGGTTTATGTCAAAACCAGGAAAGGAGCATTGGACAACAATGAAGTGGGTTTTCAGGCACTTTCGTGGCACTAGTGATTATGGTTTGTGCTACCAGGGAAGACCAAGATTGGACAGAGTGTTGGATATTCATGGATTTGTTGATGCAGACTGGGCTAGAGATTTGGATTAGAGAAGATCTACAAGTGGGTAAGTGTTTAACCTATTTGGAGGTGCAGTCAGTTGGATGATTAAGAAACAATCTGTAGTGGAACTATCAACTATAGAGGCAGAATACCTGGCAGCCACTCATGCAAGCAAGGAAGTAGTTTGGTTGCAGAGATTGTGTTCAAGTATGGGGTTAGTACAGGAAGCTATAAGGATAGGCTGTGACAGCCAAAGTGAAATTTTCTTGGCAGAGAACCCCGCATATCATTGAAAGAAAAAGAACATTGATGTTTAGTATCACTTTGTGCGGGATATGATAGAAGACAAAAAGGTGTTGTTGGTAAATGTGGACACTTTGAAGAATACTGTAGATGCATTAACAAAATCTGTGAGCTTGAAGAAGTTCCCTTAGTGTAGAGAAACAATGGGCATTCTAGGGCTGGATAAATGAGTAAGCTCTCTTGTGGCCCCTATGGAAAGAAAAAAACAAGTGGGAGAATGTCGGGTTGTTATATTCTTTCTATGACTAGCCAACATAGTTAACCAGGGGTTAGAGGGTGGGAGGTCATAGGGGGTTTGAGGCGTACCTATAACCCCACTTTATGGGGTCTAGAGCAGTGCCCTGGAAAATTTTGGTTTTGGACCCTATGTTAGGTTGGGCAGACCCACCTATGGTTTTGTGCATGATTTTTGCACGTCTTTTGGACGTGATGGTTTTCGATCCACAGTTTTGGACACGATGGTTTTCGGACCATGGTATTGGATGCTTCGGCATGTATAAATATGTATTGTAACATTGAAAGGAACATAATGAAAAATCAATCTAGTAGTCTTGGTCTTGGGATTCAGGGGAAAAACTTTGTGTATATGCATTTTATGTGTTATGCTCTCGCATTGTTTATTTTCTGTGTTTCTAAATTCGTATGCAGGTAATTTCTATACGAGGTTAAAAGCTTTAATCCATTGGTGATTAATGGTAGGTTGATCGAACATGAAGACTATTATAATAAAACAGGAGAAGTGGCAAAGGAAAAAGCCAACAATTCCTCCATGAAAGGGATTCCTATAGGAAAAGCGCTTTATCATACTTTTGAGAACCTCTTTTACCTCCAGCATGAGGTAAAACATTTGTTTATAAACAAGGCTACTTTTGAAAAGTACACAGAAACTGATGAAAACTACATAAGAATGTTAAATATTAAATTACCAGATGTAAAGTCTTGGTAAAAGTGGAATGATTTTCTATGAAGATGAAAGGTAAACAGAGTAGTCAAGAGTAGTCAAGGTAAAACGGTAAAGAGTAACAAAGTTTAAAGATGAAAGAGTATCAACAAAAGGCAGTCTGAGAGATAGTCAATGAGAAAGAAAACACCAAGAGAGAAAAGGCATCATAATATCAAGGAAAAACCAACAACAAACAATAAAAGAGGGACAACTTGCCTCAGTTACATATCTGTCTATGTCTTCTTGCATGAAGATATTTATTTTTCCTTGAATAATGCCTAAAATAGTTTAGGATCTTTTGTAATAGTTTTTTGTATAAGTACTTCATAATTTGAAGTATTAACTGTGGATTGTTGAACATTTATATAGTTATATTGATCTAAAACCTGAGGGTTTATTGTAACATTTTCAAGTCAGCAGACTAGACTGAGTAATAAAGGCATTCCATTATAGGATTCATGTGTTGGGCCACTTCAGTGAAGTATATTTCATTTGTTAAATTGCTAATTTCTCAAGTATTTCACATAATTCCATGTTTTCCAATTTGAATGAAATAACTGGAATGTTACTACATAATTTGTTTAAGTACACTTGTCTTCAATAGTTATTCATTTTGATGTTTTCTCCTGATATCTAGAGTAGGGAATTCTTCATTGCTCCCTAGTTCGATTGACCTCTTTCATTTCCTTCATTATCCAGTTTGAGGAATCCTTAAATATTGCTTGACCCCAATTGAAAACCATTTCACCCTTCAGCCTAAAAGATCTAAATTTTCTCAGCTACCTTGCCCTGTGGACACTTTCTTTAGAACTTGATTCAGTCCTATTTTCTTGACACATTGACTCCATAGCCCAATGGAAAATAGACATTATTCTATCCATCTAACTCAGTAATTCAACCAGCAAATGAAATCAAAACCAAACCAAGCTTAAACAACTACCCTAAAATCAAATAATCCAACAAATTTAAATCATTAAGAGAGAGCCCTCTCCTAGCATTAGGAAGGCTAGATCCTAATCTCAAAAGTAGGTTTGTGGTTACCTCTATTATTTCTTTAAACACAACATGACAACCCTAGGGAAATTTTAGAGTGATAATATGGTGTAAAAGGTTATATTTGAGCAGGATCCACCTTGTATTTCGAAGGTAGAAATGGAGGCACTGATTGACATAGATGATTGGTGCACCTCACCTTTTGGCACCTCCATACGAATGCATAGCGTGAAGAATTCTCTGCATGTTTTACCGAAGTTTTCCATGGACAAGCTCATCATGAAGGAAGTTTCATGCCACATCTCGGCAGGACTATTAGCTATATTGCATCAGAAGAAGAAGGCACCCTGTTATAGACATATTTGGGCATTGTAACCCCAATCGCATATGTCCATAAAACCAAGGGCTTCTAAGTCCCTAAAAGTGTTGTTTCATACCCTAAAGGAGCAAGGTCAACTGATTACATCATCTCCCAGAAGTTCTCCATGAAAAACTACTCAAAACAGGTCAAAACTAGACCATACAGATTGCTCAGTGCTAAGCGTGTGATGCATCTTACCTGCTACATGCAAAAAGTGCGATGCATACTGGAAAGTGCTTCTGTAGGGTGCGATGAGTGAGAGCAGACAAATGACGGAGGCAATTGGCTAGGTGGAAACCCAGAGAATCTTCTAGAAACTGCCCATTTGACACTTGCCTCTCTGAATTCGTCCAAAGATGAGTAAGAGATCATGAAATCTCCAAGTGGAACCAAGAACTATCAGAGAGATGACACTAATCAAAATCCCAGAAGTTGACTCACCCACCTGCAAACATCTATATATGGATCCATCATCCTAGAGATCGAGAGGTTGGAAATTTGTATTTTGTAAGGAAGTGATATTGGTTTCTTAGTGAAACATCATAGTGTTGGGTGATCTAAGCTTTTCATGAGGTGAAGAGGGCTTTCATGCTAGGAGGATGGCACTGTGTTAGACCAATGGGTTGTAATCCTCCCTTCTACTACTTCTATCAATAAAGCTATTTGATTTTTCCTCCATATTCTTGTATATCTCTGAATCTTGTATTGACATATGCATTTGTCTAGTTAATATACATCTGATCCTATATTTTTATGGTTATAGATCTCTATGCTTTGATGGTATTATGCTACCTTGACTATACAGGTGTTCTTTGAATTGGGACAAGTAAGGAAGTAGTGGTGAAGCTTTGTCAAAGGAGGGAGGAAACAAGCAAGGAGCCAAGTGAAAGATTGAGGTTGGTACTCTCTGCTTCTCTCTCATCTATCTCTCATAAACGAAAACACAAGTGACTTTAGTTTGTTTGCTTCTAAGATAGCTACCTATCTTAGTGGGACTAGCAGCTCTGAATGGACACTAGTTTTCCCAATAACAAAATGGCAACTCCACTGGGGAGCGAATAGTTTGATTTCTTGTCTCTATTTATTTGCTTTATAAACTACAAACAGAGCCTGAAGTTAAGCCAGCTAGCCTTCAAACTGCATTTTCTATGCAAGTGCAAAGTAGATCACCGTTGCTTCAGTCAATCTCTGGGTTTGTTTATGAACTGAACAATTGACTTGCAAACATCCTAAGTGCCCTGGTGGTAGCTCAAGTAACCTCATTAGGTCAACCCCTATACTTTGTGTTTACTACCTATCATTAAATTAGCCTAAACCCCTGAACTTAGCTGCAAACTGTGAGTAAAAACCAAGCTCAGCCTCATCCCTGGACCATCGCACAATCTCTCATTGGTAGTCTAGATACATCACACCTCCCATGTGTTGTAGGTGAGATGCATCCTTGTTTCCCTGCGTTACAGGTGTGATGATCAGACAAGACTGTTTCTGCCTCTAGATTTTGGTTTTTTCTTCATTGTCTTCAGCTTTATTCGGTATTTTTGTTGTCTATGATTAGTATATCACTATCGAAACTCCCTTCATTTGCATTATTCAGCCTCTGTTGATAAAGAATTGTGAATGTTTTTATGTATTTTTCTTCATTTACAGTTCTCCTTTGCAAACAGTAGCTTAATCGAACTGTCATCTTTTGATTTGAAAGTGTCGCAAGTGTCGTTTTCAGTCAAAGAAAAGATTCTTTTTATTATTGATAGTCGATTACACTTTTGCCATTGTATTTGATTGGAATTAATATTATTTCAAGTGTCGAAAGCAATTTTAAATTGAAAATCGCAAAGTTTCGTCTTAGTCCTCCTTTCATTTTTTGAAAAGAAAATTGTTAGTACTATCACTTTTAAAGAAAATTAATTTAGATATGTACTTAGCATTCTTTTTTTCATTCACACATTAAGAAAGCATAAAACAAATACATGCATGTGCATTTGCATTTAGACTGCTTGTTGATATTGGTTTAGGAAAAGTGCATCTAGTGTGTGCTCTCTACTCTATGTTGAAAGAATTTTACTTCTCTTTCCTTATTAACTAGGATTTTCATTGCAAAAAGAAGAGTAAACGATTGTTTATCATTCTATAGTGCATATTTAGGAATTGTATATCTACATCACGTGGTGAACCTTAAAGGCAAACTTCTTAAGAAATATCAACTGCAAAATAAATTTCAATGAACATAAAACAACTTTGGAACCTAACACACAACATTTAGAAGTCGAGGTTAGAGACGTATTCCGGTGTCGTAAAGCCTAGTAACTATCGCTTTCATTGTAGGTTGGGTGATTCCTCCTCTCTGAGGCGACAACTGCTAGTACAAACTTTTGATCCCACGTACCGTCGAGTATATATTGGGAGACCGCAATAGGTTATATCCTTTATCCTTAGGAAGTTGTGTCTGCTGCCCTATCCATCGCAATGCACTGAACACAGCATTCAGGAAGATTGACTGTAGTACCGTAAAAATTATTCTACAGTTTTGTGATTAGTTTGGTAATCCCTCTATCTATATTTCTAGAGTAGTCATTTTCATTCCCTTTCAGACTCCTTAAAATAAAAGGTCCATCTGACCACTTGTCACTTCAGGCTCATTAAAAATCGAATACGACTAGAGTCATCTTTAACTTTTTCTCGACTCTTAAAAATTGAAAAAGCAAGTTGTGTCAAAGCGTCATAAAATTTATTTTAATCGGAATAACATCACTGTTCCCTCGTTGGTCTTAGGTTGAGAAAATGGAATCCACTAATCAAGGGTTTCCCCTTGGGGGAAATCCTAGTCCCTTCTCCTCTTGGGCAGATGTTGGTGCACCTCATATGGCCACATTGTCCCTTACAAGATTGACAATTGGCCTGTCGTTATGGCTTTTCTCGACTTCTGTCGTTCAAAACATCATGATTCCTAAGGAATCAAATCAGCAACTAGATGATACTAGAGTTACCCCCCAACCTTCCACTTCGTTTGTTTCTCCCTCTCTTTTTCCTCTTTGCTTGGTGAAACTAGTAAAACTAAAAACCAAGTAACTGAGAAGAAGAAGAAAGGGAAGGAGAAGAGAAGAATAAGCCAATGGTAAAAGGGGGAGACGATGCATCATCTAGCAAAAATCCACACACTGCACCATCCAAACCTAAATCTCCATGTGTCATTTGCAAAGGGGAGCACTATCATGTTGGGTTGTGTTATATTCTTTCCACGACTAACCTACGTAGTGAACGGGGGGTTAGAGGGGGGGTGGAGCCCCCCCTTTGTTGCGCAGTGGCCCCCCCTGTCCGCGGTGTTTGAGGGGGGCAGGTAGCCCCCCTGTACGGGGTTCGGGGCAGCGGCCCGAGAAATTTTTTTTTGGACCCTATATTAGGTTGGGCGAACCTACCTATGGTTTTTCGGTCCATAGCTTTGGATCCGATGGTTTTCGGTCCATGGTATTGGATGCTTCGGCATGTATAAATATGTATTGTAACATTGAAAGGAACATAATGAAAAATCAAGCTGGTAGTCTCGGTTTTGAGATCCAGTGGGAAATCTCTATGTATATGTGTTTTATGTGTTATGCCTCGCATTTTTATTTTTCTTGTGATTTAGAATTCGTATGCA
>APFE030806735.1:0-12956 GCA_000404065.3 Pinus taeda | reverse complement strand
ATGTTTCCCTCTCATCCACAAAAGCAAAGTATGTTGCAATTACCTCAGGAGGAACACAAGCTCTTTGGCTCATAAAATTTTTGGAAGAAATTGGAGAAAAGCAAATTCATCCTTTAATGATTTATTGTGATAATGTAAGTGCTATCAAGTTAGCAAAAAATATTGTTCATCACAGCAGGAAAAAGCATCTTGACATGAAATATCACTTCATTCGGGATTTGGTGCAGAAGAAGGATATTGAATTAAAGCACATAAATACTCATGATCAGCCAATGGATATTTTCACTAAAGCAATTGAAAAATATCAGTTTTTGGCACTACGAGATAAGATAGTAAACCATCATCAAGCATTAAGGGGTAGTGTTGGGGACAATGCTTTATCTTGTCATGTAATTGCTGATAAATAGTCAGCAGATTTTGTTTTTTCCTGTGTAAAAAATTATGAAAATATATTATTAGGGTGGTCAATGCTCAGAATTAGGGTTCAGAAGATTGGTAGTGTGTTTCATATTAGTCAAATGATTGATAATCATACTGGTAATAGGTTTATTATATAACAATATACTCATTGGTTTGATTTGAGATGAGATTTACTGAGCTCACGCAGTCACTATGTTTTATTCATTGGTTTTTATATGTCTTTTTTGTCATAATTATCTTGGTTTATGAATTGGCCTAGATTCTACAATATTTGTATACTATGAGAGCAATAGTGTCTATGTAGAGCAATATTATATCTACATTTTCAAAGCCCGGGTTCTTTGCATAACAATATTTTGCAACATTTTGCCTGTATTTTCAGTAGAGTAAATCTCAGTTTTTTGTGTGGTGATTTTTTAAAACATTTCCCAAAACATAAAATTTAAATATAAATTAGTTAATGGACCACTACTTTATTTGATATATGAAATATTTGGAATGTGAGAAAAGAATGTATAACTTCCCTGCAAATATACATGATAACAATATCTTAGCTTCCTTGCATGGCATTCATCCATTCCCTTTCAAAAAACTATTGCTGGGTTTCTTTCATTTAGTGGGTGAATTTATTATTTTGAATACAATTAATGACATTATGATATCATTTATTCCTTATTTTACCTTTACATTTTTTCTGTATTTCAAAAAAATTAATGCACATATATGTTTGTAAATATGAAGTTAAGATTTAAGTTATGATTAATACGATAAGACAATTTCTTATTGTAAATAGAAGAGTTAGTGTTTTTAGTAAAGTGTAGTTAAGTACTTTGGAAGCAAATTATTATCCTCTCCACTCAAATTTAAATCCCACTTATAACCAATTTAAATTTTGGTAAATATATTATTAAAGTTATTTGTGAGTCATATAGCCTCTATACAATTATCTTAAACATTGTACACATTAAAAAAAGCATTCAAAATTTAATTTGCGATATTTAACTTCAATTTTTGATCATTTTAATATCATATTTCTTAATAAATAAAATCAAGTTCCAATAAATTTAATTTATTAATATTGCATTCAAATATATCAAATTTTAAAATTTCAAAAATTTATATATATATATAATACATTTAATTTAATATTTAAAACCTATAAATAATATTAAATCTATAATACTAAAAAATACACACAAACGATTCAAATAGTTGCAACCAAATCAGCACACCCGATTGGTCCAACTTAATTAGATAAAGTCAAGTGGGCCTAAGCTTGTTTTTGGAGTCAAAATCACCTTCAATTGACGGCAAAAATACCTCGTATTTGAGACCCGGTCGGGCAATTTAATTAAATAAAATCAAATGGGCTTAAGCTTGTTTTTCGAGTCAAAATCACCTTCAATGGACGGCAAAAACACCACGTATTTGAGGTCCAATTAAAAAATACTCAAAGGCTAACATCACAGGAGAATATGGGTTTGGTGAAACTCATATCTTCTTCGAATATCCATTTAAAGTTAGGAATTGACCTGGGGTTTTTCGATATAATAATAAAAAAAAAATATTATTGATCATTATTATTTATTAAATTAAATATATATATATTATTAATTATTTTTTATAAATTTACATATTAAATATTTATATTATTTTAATTATTTATATAAATTATATAAAGTTAATATATATTATATATATTATTTATTAATAAATTTATATTATTATTATTATTATTATTAATTATTTATATAAATTAAATAATTATTCTCATTATTATAAATTATTTATTTAAAAATAGGGTCAATATTTTCTAGCTCTGTATCTAATTTTTAGATTATTCCGTGTTAAAAATTTCGTCACAAGTTACACCATGTTTCACCAATGATCCGTAACCTTCAATATCACCCAAACATTGTCTACACTCAACGCAATTTGCATATACCACCATATATAGACATCATTCTTTCTAGATTCAACATGTGTGTGGATAATTCCCACTACCAAACCTAAATAAAATGATTTTTAATTATCAACCAACATAAATGGTTAATTAAGACAAAAATATTTATTTAAATAATATTGTTAAATATAGGAACCAACTCTAATAATTAAGATTAGGAAATGTATTAAGTTTCAAGTTAAAATAGAAAAAATAAAGTTAAACATTAACCAAGGAAAGGTAAAGGAGTCAATATTCTAAGAGGTTACACTTTATAAATAATAAAAAATAAACTAAATGAAAATAGAAATAAATAGAATTCAACCAAATATAATTAAAGTAAGAAAGACTAAAGTATTAAGGCCATACAACCAAATTAAAGACAACCGAAAAAATATAAATATACAATAGGTCTAAGAACAAGATGATAAAGAAATTTCTAAAAACAACCAAATTAAAGACAATCGAAAAAATATAAATATACAATAGGTCCAAGAACAAGACTATAAAGAAATTTCTAAAAACGTAAGAAGAATCAAAAGTCCACAAAATACAAGAAGAAAACTAAAAACAATTAGGAGGACAAGACAGGGACCCAACTTCTGTTAATATTTCAACCATCGTCTCTATTCAAACTGCTGGGCCTTTTTCCAATTTCTAAGGCCTCCCTAAATTTTTGATGATGGAAATGACTTGGGCCTCCTTAATGCAGATGTGTTGTTTGGCTTCTCTGCATGTTCAACCAAAGCAAAGGAGTGGATCTTGCCATGTTTGATGTCAGCAATGTGCTCACGAATCCTTTGATTAATTAAGTGGTCAACCTCACCTATGTAGGGGGTCCCACAAGAGCAAGGGATAACATAAACACCTTTCAAATTTTTAGGGTCCACTTGGGTCCTTAGCAGATCTTAGGGAGTTCTAGATGGTATTCATATGTCTAAAGGTTGAAGGATCCTTATGCTTCCTTAGGATCCTCGCAATTCTGTCAGTGGTCTCTTGGATAAAAGGGAGGTGAACACCATAAAAACGATCCAGAGGTTCAATCCTAGGCTCAAGACTTTTTTCGGCTTGAGGAAAGTCTTAGTACACTAGTCTCTATTGTACCCATTATTCAAGAAAACATTCAGGAGGTGTGCTTTCTCATCATTAAGATGGTTGCCATCGAAAACTCTTAAAGCTTTAGTCGCTAAAGTGTTGAGAACACCAATCTTTTGAGTCGGGAAATGGTGAGAATTAGCATTAAGATATTGCTCCATGTGAATTTTATTTCTAAAGACTTGATGAGAAAAAGAGCCATCACCATTCCTTGAAAGGAGGATGTCAAGGAAGGGCAGGCTACCATTGCTTTCAAATTCCATGGTGAATTTTATTGAACCAGACTGATTATTAAGATGAAGGAAAAGCAGGTCCAATTCTTGTTTACCATGGAACCAGATGACACAAGTGTCATCTACAAAGCTCTTCCACATCTTAGGGAGAAGATGAGAAGATGCTAAGGCCTTTGATTAAAAATCCTCCTTGAATAAGTCAGTCATTAGTAGGACTTTATGTTCATCCAACAATCCTTGTTCTAATTTTCTTTCCTCGTCTAGTAGCATGTTTGTCAATATCTCGAGCTTTTCTTTTGACCCTCTAGTCTTTAGTATTTTGGAGAAAGGCTTAAGTTTTTCCCTTGCTCCTAGAAAGATCTCGGTCGACGATATCATTTATGACATTGAGTATGGTATTAGAGACTTACCTGACATCACTAAAGATATCATTAGACATGATTGTGTGGTTCTTCTTAGAAAGGCTAAGCTCCCCAAGAACAACATTAGGAAACTTGAGTTTGACGCTTTCAAGTCTCTAAATAATAACAAGGATGTTGTTATTCTCAAAGCCGACAAGGGTGGTGTGGTGGTTATTCTTGATAGAGAAGATTACTGGAAGAATATGTTGGAGCACCCTTGTAATACCGGGAGCTATAGGAAAATTAATAAGGATCCTTTGAAGAAGATTTCCAAAAATGTGGATCTTGCTATAAAATCTTGTAGCTGAGTCAACTTGTTTAGACATAAGTTGACCGAAAGTAGCCCTCTTACCCTAGAATCTATGGCCTCCCAATGTGATCAAGTGCTCAAGTTTATGCTCAAAAATCAAAGTGTCATAATTTTGTTAAACTCATCTTCAGATGTGTTGTGTGTTGCATTTTGATGTTCTTTGCTGTTATTTTGTTGTTGTTCAGCATATGTTTTATGTTAAATTGTTTCTAACATTTACATAAGAAGCTCTCATGGGAATTAGTTAATTAAGCAAGAATATTGAATCCTTAAGCACTTGATAGGAAAATGATAAGGCTCTTGGGTTTTATTCTGAATGGGGAATTAACACAAAATTACTAATTTTCTCCATTTCATATCACAAAGATTCATAAGGAAGGGGCCCCTTTGAGACCCATTGTGAACATGATAGGAGGGCCAACCTATCTTCATGCTAAATTTTTATCTATGAAGCTTAAGCCCCTTGTTGACGGTACAAAATCCTTTGTCAAGGACTCTACACCATTTATCAATGAGTTAAAGGACATTACTCTTAATCCGTACAACAAACTGGTGAGTTTTGATGTGGTCTCCATTTACAGTAACATCCCCATCAATGAGGTCACTGAAGTCATTAAGCGTATTACGCCTAATGAGGTCACTGAAGTCAATGAGGTCAATGAGGTGGGTAATCTATTCATGGAGAATTTTGAATCAAAGGCCTTAACCTCTTCTCGTCTTCTGCCTAAGATTTTGAAGAGGTTTTTAGATGACACTTGTCTCATCTGGTCCCATGGTAAACAAGAATTGGACCTATTTTTCCTTCATCTTAATAATTAATATGGTTCCATAAAATTCACCATGGAATTTGAAAGATATGGTAGTCTATCCTTCCTTGACGTCCTGCTTTCAAAAAATAGTTATGGCTCTTTTTCTCATCAAGTCTTTAGAAAGAAAAGTCACACAGAGCAATATCTTCATGCAAATTCTCATCATTTGTCGGCTCAAAAGCTTTGTGTTCTCAACACTCTACCGCTTAGAGCTTTAAGAGTTTATGATGGCAACCATCTTAATGATGAGAAAGCGCACCTCCTGAATGTATTCTTGAATAATGACTACAGTAGAAACCAATGTACTAAGGCTTTCCTGAAAGACGAAAAAGGTCATAAGGCTAGGATTGAACCTAAGAATCGTTTTTTGGTGTTCATCTCCTTTTTATTCAAGGGACCACTGACAAAATTGCGAGGATACTAAGGAAGCATAAGGTTCCTTCAATCTTCAGACCTTTGAATACCATCCAGAGTTCCCTAAGATCTGCTAAGGACCCAGTGGACCCTATATATTTGAAAGTTGTTTACGTTATCCCTTGTTCTTGTGGGACCCATTACCTAAGTGAGATTGGTCGCTCAATTAATGAAAGGATTCGTGAGCATGGCGTTGACATCAGGCATGACAGGATTCACTCCTCTTCTTTGATTGAACATGTAGATAAAACCAAACATCACATCTGCATTGAGGAGGCCAAAGTCATTGACAAGATTAGTCATTTCCATCATCGAAAATTTGAGGTCTTAGAAATTGAGAGAAGGCCTACCAATTTGAATAGAGACGATGGTTGAAATATTACCTGAAGTTGGATCCCTGTTTTGTCCTCCTAATTGTTTTTAGCTTTCTTCTTGTCTTTTGTGGGCTTTTGATTCTTTTTAAGTTTTTAGAAATCTATTTATCATCTTGTTCTTAGACCCGTTGTATATTTATATTTTTTGGTTTGTCTTTAATTTGATTGTATGACCTTAATACTTTAGTCTCTCTTACTTTGACTATCTTTGGTTGAATTTTATTTATTTATGATTTCATTTGGTTTATTTTTAATTATTTTGTTTCTTTTTAATTATTATAAGGTCTTACCTCCTATGATATTGACTCCTTTTCTTTTTTTGATTGAGCTCCTTAGTTAATATTTGACTTGGTTATTTTTTCTATTTTAATTTGAAACTTAATATATTTCCTAATCTTAATTATTTGAGTTGGTTCTTTGCTAATGTGGCAGTCTCTTGTTAAATTTAGACCCCTCGGCACTAAACCAAATACCACGAGTACGTCCTCCGCAGACCCCTCCACTATTCTGCTGGATTGTCTTCATGTGGGCGGCTACTCGTGAGCTAGTTTTCCAGATTCAGCGAGAAACAACTAAATTCGAAGCATCGTTAAAGATAAAAAAACAAAACAAAAAACAAAATATTTCATACAATTTATAAAAAATACATTAGAGATAATAAAAAAACTTAAAATATTAATAACATATTATATTTTACATTTTTAAATTAAATTTTAAACTCATGTATTCATTTTTTAAATTTTATATATCTTTTTTCATTTTGCAATAAAAAATAGTACAAGGATAAAACCAATTTAATTTATAAAACTAAAAACCTTATATATATATATATATATTAATTATTATTATAATATATATATATATATATTTTTATTATATATATATATATATATAAATATATATATATATATATATACTTAACAAACTAGCTACTATCTCCTTACTCATGTCCCAAGCATAAAGGGGATACGTGCATCACCAATAATAGAAGACTGAACTCTACAAGTAATGTGCTTTTCATGTCCCTTACACGCCCCAAACGGGCTCCTCCATTTTGTTAAATTTTATAGACCATTGTAAAACAGACTCTAATTTAATATTTATATAAGGATCCCTGAATTTATGTTTATAGAAATAAGAAAGGGAAAAAATAAAGTAAAAAGGAAAAATCAAATTTAAGAAAACATTTAAATCTTAAATTTCGTTTTTAATATTGAAAATAATTTTAATTTATGAAAAATATTCTATACTTTGATCACAAACCAGCATCGTCACCATCCTCTTCAGTTCATGAAATATCCAATTCAATTCAAGCTGACACCTTTGATCATAAACCGGCATCATCACCATCCTCTTCAGTTCATGAAATATCCGATTCAATTCAAGCTGACACCTTTGGTCATGAAACAGCATCATCTTCCTCTTTAATGCCTGAACGATCTGATTTAGTTGAAGCTTCAGGTATCCAAGAAATTTTGAACAGAGCCTCTGGGACATCAGATAACCAAATGGAGCTAGAATTGCATGAAGACAATTACAGAATGCTGCAGAAGGTTGGGCACAATAATGTCCGTGAGGCATTCAACTTGCTAAGAGACAATCCTGCTATCCAGGTCTTGTTTTAATTTCCTTTTTTAACATCCGTACTTTTTGAAGGATCTAGAGAAGGACCTTCAAATACAATTTGTCGATTTTCTTACCTGAGAATAGTTATTTGTGGTGATTTACTTTTCAAATCTTGGATGATTTGTTAGGTGCTCTGTTTCTGGTAGCTGATCGATTTATGTTGATGCAGAGAATGGTCATGTCAGTGGCATCAGATAAAGCTGTCTTGGATGCTTTGCTTAAAAATGAGAAGGCTCATGAATTCAGACGATCATTTCAGCAAGGTCATTGCTATCTTCACTTGGAGTTCTCTTTGAGAACCTTAATTTTTTTGATTGCTTTGTGTATACATTTTTCTCTTTTTCAAATAAATGCTTGGCCTGTAAGTCTTGACACTTGGGAATGATTGTCCATTGCAGGTGAAATAAAGCTTCTGGAAACATCCAAGGACTCAGACAAGTCTTCTTTTCATCAGGAGAGTCCTTTCTTGCGGACTATTGAAAATATTAAAACGAAGGTGATGGAATTCACGGAGAAAACAACAGGAGTTGTTAACCAATTTCTTGGATTCACAGACAAGAAAATCCTGTTGGAGAAAGATGGGGATATGGACAGAGCTTTAAAGGCTTCTCTGATACTTTTTGTTGTTTTATTAGTGACAGTTCTTGTCAGACGGGTATAAAAGATATGATATTCTTAGTTAGTGAGGATTAGACAGCTGGATTTGGTTATTCTCCCCGTATAATTTTCTTACATAGTGAGGATCTAGACAGTGGGGATTTTGTCATTATCTCAACATTCTGCATTTTAGTGGGATGTCTGTGGCCCTTTTTTATCTTAATATGCTGTGTTTTATTACTTTTTCCTCTTCACACGCTGTTGTGATTTATTCAAGGTGCTATAAAATTGTCTGTTGCCCATTTTAATCTTAAAATATGCTGTTGTGCTTTCTTACTTTTTATCTCCTGACACGCTGTTGTAATTTATTCAACATGTCATATAAAATTTTATATTTTTTAAAATTCAAAGCTGATGAATTTTATTTATATAAAACACTGTGGCATATGTACACAGATGGGATATATAAATAGATAATCCTTGTAGTGTTAGGGAGATGGGATATATGTAAGGGGCATTTATGAACATGAAAAGAACTAAAAGAATTTTTCTTTACTGTTTTAATTTTCAGTTGCAGATATGTCATCTTTTCATGGATTTTGTGATTGACGGTATCAGATTATAGATAGTTTGTGTGCTATGGTGGGTATATGTTTTCATAGTCGCATTCTCCTCTGTAGATTGTTGGATGAATTTTCTATTGCATATGTTAGGGATTGAATCTTCTTGTTTGGGCTTTTGGACGAGTTTTTAATATTTATCTAATGTGTAATGAGTTTTGAACCCTAACACCCAACTTAATATAATAAGTAACCTATTTTAGCATGGCCCCCAACTCATCTGTAGATTGTTGGATGAATTTTCTATTGCATATGTTAGGGATTGAATCTTCTTGTTTGGGCTTTTGGACGAGTTTTTAATATTTATCTAATGTGTAATGAGTTTTGAACCCTAACACCCAACTTAATATAATAAGTAACCTATTTTAGCATGGCCCCCAACTCAGCATTAACACAATACATTGATTCATTTTAACATGGATCCGCAACTCTGTATTAATAGGGGTAACGTCGGGGTTCCAAGTTTGCATCAACATGATACAGTAACCCACTATAAAATGGGAAGGGCTGGAACTTTGATCACTTGCCTTCATCTATATATGGCTTAAGCTGAATCATATATTGTTTGTTGTATATTAAGAATAGAACATGTTCTCACCCTAGTTTGGGCATAAGAAAAGATAGTTTTAAACCCTCTAGATATGAGCAGGCCCTGAAATTTGGCAGGCTCAAGATCTTACATATATCAGGGTCCCAACAGGCTCAAGATCTTACATATATCAGGGTCCCAACTAGATAGATATGGGAGATTGTGTAATTTGTTCCCTTATAAAATATTTTTAGAAAATGTAAAAGTGATACCTTTCATTTTTAGTTGTAAAATTTGTAGATTCCAGATATTTAGTTATGTGAGACATAATTATACACAGCTTACAATAGATATTGATGTCAGACAAAAAGTAGTTGTGTTTTCTCCCCATGCAAATTTAGTTGCGTTTTCTCCCATGCAATTTTTTAATTTTTTTCATGTTCTGTATTAATTATTTTTTAATTCTGGTTCAAAATTAGGCTGGATGAATGAAAATTAAAAGGGAAAATGTGTTCCAACATGAAATTTTACTTATTTTCTTGAAGGATTTGATGTATAACCTTGAGTGATATTTGCTTGGACATATTTTTTTGATTCATTGCCATATTTCTGACTGTTTGATTAAACCATTTAATATTGCAATTCTTGATATCTTTGTTTCATAGAAATCTTTAATCTTGTGGTTCGGGAGTAGCTATAGTTTTCATTGATTTTGATTCATTGCCATATTTCTGACTGTTTGATTAAACCATTTACTATTGCAATTTCTGATATCTTTGTTTCATAGAAATGTTTAATCTTGTGGGTGGGGAGTAGCCGTAGTTTTCATTGATTTAAACATTGAAAGCATAATTCTGTAGTGCTTTTATAATATTCCATTTGGTAAGGGTTAGTTTAATCCAGTGAAATCTTTTATGTTTTGGTGTTTTTTTGTTATATTTTTTTGTTTAATTCGTTGAAATTTAATAAGAAAGAGTTAGAATCACAAGTTTGAGTTGTAAAATTTACATTAATTCTAATCTGCCATAATCCAATGTGTGAGTAGAGGGAATTTCCAAGTTACTAATCTATTTATCTATCAAAAAATTTTTAAATTAATACAAAATATAATCTTACGAATATAACCCAAATAAAAAATCCAAAACACATTTAATTAATGCAACAATTAATTAAAATGATTTTCAAACCTGTGTACAATGTTAACAGAGTTAGGGATTGTTCCTTAATCTTATTTTTGAAGGAAAAAGGTCTTTAAACCTTTGTGCAATGTTAACACAATTCGGTTTTGTAGATCCTGATTCCTTAGGCCTCTATGTTAAAGTAAATTTGTCTGTAGTGTAAACAGAGAAGGCTCATATATAGGGTCATTTTATATACAAGGATTATCCACTGCACTTCATGCCTTCGCAAACCAACCCTTCCTGCTAGCTGTAGTACCAGTACGAGTCTTGAGAATTATCTGTCACGCATGAGATGTTGTCCTCTGACAGCAGAATCAATGTAAACAGGGTTTTTATGGTATGCAAAATGATACAGGAGTCTCACTGGTTCACGGGCAATCCTCACAACCAAAAAAGAAAATTTGTTTCCAGTTAAGATATTGATAGATTCTTCACTGATCTTAACTGAGCTCAGAATTTATGTTGTGATCAGGATTTAGTTATAGAGATCATACCCTGTATAGAATTCTGGTTTTGTAAAACACTTTCCAGGCTTGCATCACATTTTGAATTGGATTACATTCTGTCAACAATTGTGATTTGTAAACTTTACTGTTCGGTTGAAAATTCACATGTCTGATAATCATTACCATGGAGGAAGATAAATGGTCCAAGATTCATGCTGGGACCTCTCAAGGGAATAATATCAACTCCAACACTTTGTATTACTGATAGTCACTAGACTCTGATAACCATTACCTTGGAAAAACATAACAGTCTAGGATTCATGTTGGGACCTCACAAAGGAATAAGTCATTGAAGTGGAGGTTGGATTCACAATCACCTCATGGTACCTTCGTAAACAATGCCTAAGTTAATTTGGGCTGCCAGGGTTTGTAATACATTTTTATTTGGGAATTGAAATGGGTCAACATGGAATCAAAGTCTGAATCACTCATTCACATTTGTTGGAGAATGATAATATAGAAGTCAAACTGCCAACCACCAATGGAAGCTCATAAATAGCATCGAAGGTGTTTTGTCTGGAGGATTAATAGAAGTGAAACTGCCAACCAACACTGGAAGCTCATGTATTGCATCAAAGGTGGCTTATTTAACTGTTGAATGCCTTCTTAACGTTCCAAAGTTTTCTATGGTTTCAATAGTTCCTAAAGTATAGTTTGCCATAAATTAGAAAGGAAACATGTCTTACTGGCTCTTGGGCATATGTTGTGTAGTGGCATTATGGCATCGTCTATGTTGTTCAAGTTTCTGCTATGTAAATAATTGACTTGCTTCCAGATTTTTTGTGCACTGACTATTGCAGCCTATAGATGCACCATAAAACAAGTTACAACAAATATAAAGCAGAACAGTGTTTTGCCTTCACACAGCTGCTATGTAAACATCCAGCCAAAAAACCATGCCAAGCCCCAGACATCCGTACAAGTTGAAAAGAAATAGGGCTTTTTGATAACACAGTCAAAGCTCAAGGAAAAAAATACTACCATATATTTCTAGATTTTCAGTCAATACATGGTAATATAAAATTCAGGCTTCAACAAATAATTTGGGCCTTGGATCTTCAGACAATACACTCTAAGCTTATTTATCCAACTTCGTTTTTTCTTGAATCAGGTGGCAGTAACACTAAGCTACATTGAGTTAACAACAACAAAGTTTTACATTGAGTAACACACATTCCAAGTTAGCCCAAGGCCTTGTGCAACAATTATCCCCGAATTACCCCTTTCTAACAAGAGTCAAACAAATAATCATGTTTATCAAGGATAGCAAATGTAGGAAATACATCAACTAAAACATGCAAGATAAATATAATGAATGTTAGATTTTTGTTAATCTTCACATATCCTCTGGACCTGCATCTCCTAGAAAGCAAGGTTTTGTCTTACTATCTATGTAAGGACAACTGAATAGACTTTAGGAAGGTTAACTGACCCTTTCTTTATGAATAGCCTTTTAGGAAGAAAAAATCATTTTAGCCTTTATCTATAGAGAAGTATTGAATACATTTAATTAAATAATAAAAAATATATAATGAGGCAACAAAAATTGTCACAAAAAAAGACAGACAGAGGAGAATTCAACAGAGAAGACAGCATGATAATCAGGCAACAAATTGAATAGATAAATTGTAGTCACACTCTGTAAGTGTGGGAGAATTCCAGATAATGTAAGGTTGCCTCATGCATTTTATTTCCAAAGCACTACAATTCTCTATCGTATATTTTACTCTCTAATATTTGTCCACTGTGATTACATCATTCTTTTTGCTAAAATTAAAATATTCCATTGGATGGTATGTCTTTTATTTGTTGTACATTCATGCCTTAATTAATAAATTTGATTCCAATTGCTGAGCACTCTAGTGTTGCGAACACAAGCTCAATATCTCTCTTTGATCA
>APFE030806734.1:0-12324 GCA_000404065.3 Pinus taeda | reverse complement strand
AGTAGCTAGTGGACAAGTGTCCATGAGATGTAAGATGGTTTCTGAGTTGAGATTGCAGTTGGGACATCTTGATGGTCCAATGAATCCCCTTTTTTGTAGATTATCCTAAGGATACGCCTCTTACCTAAGAGCCATAGAAAGGTGGAACCCTTAGGCCAACCCTTAGGCCAGAGTCCTGGTCGCCAAACCTGATCCCAGAGTTGATCCTTTGCTGTATGAGTGTTAGAGTAGCGTAATTGGTATGCTTCCTTGGTGGTGAACATGCCTTTTGGCGTATGTCCCCATCTTAGTTTGTCCTGCTGATTCGAGTGCTTGATTCTTCTATGATTTAACTCATGTTCAGTTTCTGTGTAGGTTTCTTCTTGCTAATTGGTCTGCCAGGTGCTAGCGGGTTTCCATAATTTAAATTCTTGAGACGATTGATGCTGCCAGAATTGATAAACATGAGTGAGATTGGCTTACTGCATAGAATCCTGCCAGATTGGCTTGTGGAAGAGAGAGGCAAATTTTGGGAGCTGCTGCCATGAGTCCTCCTAGAACCTAGCTGTGGTGCCTGAGTGGATTTCCCAGAAGCTATGCTCTTGTATCAAGGCGCTGTGAAGTTTGGCGGCATTCCAAATCATGGATCTTGGAATGGTAGGGCTGATTCTTATGAGATCGTCCCATTGACTTCCTGGCACATATTTTTCTTGCCAGAGTCGTGCCCAGGGGATGTGTGGTTTGGCAATCCAATTCCACCATATCCGAGCTCCCATCGTATTGTTGCTTTGGAGAGGATCCCTTAATCCGATCCCACCATTTGATTTTGGCTGGCATACTTCTTTCCAATTGACAAGAGCCCATTTCCTGTTGAGCCCTGTGGAGCCCCACATAAAACTTCTTTGAAGATTGCGGATTGCCTTGAGAACCCATTTGGGTGCTGCCAAAATAGAGAAAAGATACAAAGGCATAGCTTGGAGAACATATTTGATCAGTATGAGTCTTCTAGCTATGTTGAGTGAGTGGAAAGTCCAGGAAGAAAGTCTTGCTTCCAATTTGTCGAGAAGCATCCTCCAGGAAGCATGTTTAATGGCCGAGTCCAACAGAGGAGCCACCAAGTATTTTGAGGGAAGTGCTGCTATGGAGAATCCCAGAATTCGAGCAATGTTTTTTTGAGTGGTGACTGGGGTATTGAAAAAGAAAAGTTGGGATTTGGATGCATTGATATAGGTTCCAGAGACTTCAGAGAATAGAGAGAGCAGGGCTTTGAAGGCTTTTGCCTCTTGGGATGAGGGATGACCAAAAAGCATTCTATCATCTACAAACTGTTGATGGGATAAATGATGGAGACCATGTAGAGAGATACCCCTTAGAGCATGAGAGGAGATAACATGGTGAAGTAGACAGCTAAGTCCTTCTGCCATGAGGACAAAAAGGAAGGGGGAATAGGGGATCCCCTTGACGAATACCTCTAGAGGGGCGAAAGGGAACAGAGGGAGAACCATTGAGCAGGACCGAGAAACAGGGAGAGGTGATGAGATTCATTATCCACCTTGTCCATGTGGCATTGAAGCCAAAAGCCAATAACATTTGATGAATATATTCCCAACTAAGTTTATCGAAAGCTTTGGAGAGATCAAGCTTTAGAATCATACCTGGATTTTTGAGTAGTTTCAGGGAGTGGATCACTTCGTTTGAAAGAATAATGCCATCAATTATCTGACACCCTTCTACATATCCAGTCTGCTCCGGCAAGATGAGAAGAGGGAGTAGAGGTTTGAGCCGATTCACCAATACTTTGGAGATGATTTTGTAGATGACATTGCATAATGCAATCGGCCTATATTTGTCTGGTGTATTTGATTCATCCCCTTTGGGGACTAATGCTATGAAAGTAGCATTTAGGGAGGGGATAATCCAGTGCATAGATCTTGATTCTTCCACTAGTTCCCAAACCTCTATGTTGATGAGCTCCCATAACTCATGAAAGAAGTTGGTGGTGAAGACATCAGGACCTGGTGCCTTGCCATCCTTGAGTTGGGTCATCCCATCTTCTACTTCCTGCATTGAGACGGGTTGGAGCAGCAACAAAAACCATCTATTAAAATGCACACATAACAAATATTAAACATGTAGTGCGCATTTTATTTATAAAACAATGGAATGGCGCATATGTTATAAACCATGTCAACGACATATGTTATGAAGCTATGGTGGTGGATTAATATTAAAGTGTGAAATCATATGGTAAGCGTTGCTCACAAACGACAAATGAAACGATGAACGAAGTTTATGGTTTAACACTGTCGGATGCCACAGGATATATGCACCGAGTTAAACATAGTATATGGTTGATATGTGCATAGTTTCCATTGCACCGAATGTAATATTTGGTGTGGTTCTAAACAATATTGTATATGGCTATAACAATGCAAAATGTAATTTAATACATTGCTATGTTTTCCATTAAAGTTAGTCACCAACACTATATATACATGTAATGTAATGCCATGAAGGGTGGAGAGGAGTTGTGACATTTTGTAGAGCAGAGAAGAGTTTTAGTGCAGCTTTGGGGATTTTGGAGGCAAAACTTTGTAGGTTTATTTTGGGAGTTGTAAGAGGTCTTTTTCTGAGTAGTTAGTTGCGTTGGATTTCTGAGATCGAGTAGAACACAACTGTACCAGCCAAGGATCTAGTTGATTTAGCTTTGATGTATTTTTTTGGCTTTGAATTTCTAATATAGAGGCCTCCCCATTGAAGACAAAGGCTTGGAGATGTAGGCTTGAAGATAACTCCGTTAATAATCTCTTGTGTCACTTTTCTTCTCATGGTTTTCTGTTCTAATATGCTGCAAAATTTATTAACAGTTATCCATGCTTATGTATTTAATGGTGTTTTTAAATCATGTAATAACACTTTCTAACAGTTAATAAATCACAATTTCAATTAAATATCTTTTTGGGATCATTTGGTATCAGAGCAGGTTGTTGTTAATTGTGATTTGAAGTGTGCATGATCACCAAGAAAAAATCATAGCTTGGTGAAGGATAACTTGTTGCAGGAGATCCAGAGGTTGGCTCTAGGAGAAGGACAACTTGAGGAAAAGAGATGGCTGAAGAAGGAAGCGGTGATTATCCATTTGGATTTGATGCAGGTTTCATAGATGCTTTCATGACCTTGTGAGCCATGGTCGAAGAAATGGATCGAGAGTTTAAGACAACAAAGTCTAAGATGAAGAAGGAAATACATCACAATCTGGAAAAGAAGATGAAGGCGATCAAAAAGACCCTATCACTTCTCTCTTGAATCCACTTGAAACTTCGAAACCGTTATTGAAACTCGATGTTAAGTTTGAGTTACCCATGTACAATGGAGAATTTGATGTCGATAATCTTGACAACTGGGTAAGGAAAATGGAGGTCTACTGTGGTGTGCAATAGATCACTAAAGATGAAGTCAAAATCAGACTTACATCGCTTCGTTTAGCAGGCACAACATTGATCTGGTGGCAGAGTAAGTTACCGAAAGGCACTTAGCATATCGGTAATATTTTTCCATCATGGTTTGATTTTATTACTGCAGTTAGAAAACATTTTATCCATTGGGATATAAGGAAAAATCTTTAACAGAATGGCAAGGACTAAAAGTAAGGAAAGGTCATTCAGTGCAGGAATATACAAATGAGTTTTGTAAGAAGGCATTGATGCTAGATATTCCTTTGTATACTCAATAAAATCTAATGAAAGACATAGGAGGATTACCTGAGTATGTTCGCAATACTGTATTTATGTTCAGTCCTACTAACTTGGATGAAGTGGTAGTACAAGCGACTTACATTGAAGCAGGTAATTTGGGAGTTGGGGTATCATCAAAATCGACAGCTAGAATGGAAAGCAAGGGAAAAGGGAAAGTGAAGAAAGTAAACTTCGGCAAGAAGGAGGTTGAAAAATATCTCTTGTAAACATTGCAAGAAAGAGGGCCATGACGAGGATCATTGTTGGCAATGGCATCCCAAAAATAAACCAAAGTGGGCTAGAATGGGGAAGCAAAAGGTTGGAGCAACAATGAAACCATTGGGCCTAGGGTTAGATTCAGGCAATGAGACACAGATCACATCATTGATTATCACTGGTAAATCCGACAAAGGTAATGATTCTAACAACTCTAGAGGCAAGTTATTTCATATAAGGGTTGTTATGAAACATACAAATATCGACACATTGTTGGATAGTGGATCTCAAACTAACCTAATTTCAGAAATAGTTGTTAAGCAATTGGGATTGAAAACCATAAAGCATCATAAACAGTACACTTTAATTTGTATGAGAAGAAATCATAAATTGTGAGTAACTGAGAAATGCATGTTACCATTTGCAATAACTTCTCAATTTAAGGATAAGGTGACATGTGATGCGGTAAAACTAGATACACGTGGGATGGTCTTGGGCAGCCCGTATTTATATGATATAAAAGCGATCTTTTACAGGAAAGCTAATCAGTATCACTTGTTCAAAAAAGGAGTTGAATATGTTGTACATTCTCATCACACAAAAGCGATAAATCTGTTTTTATAGTTGAGCAGTTAAAACAAGCAGCTTATGCTAGGAAAGGTGTTGTTGTACAATCTAAAGAACTTAAGCAAGTGATCATTAAAGCTAATTACAAACAGATAACTTTGCTTAAGGAATCCAAAATTGTACATCAACAAGACTTGTAGCGTGATAAGTTCATTTTTGTTTCATCTATGAAAGGAAAGTAGGGTATGGTTTTAGCTATGTCAATACTTTTAATGTTGTTAATGGGTTTATTATTGTTTAGTGGTGTTTGGATATTAACAACAAATATGAATGTAGATGTGGATGGAAAAGGACCTGATATATTCTGTAGTTTGTGTATTTTGCTGATGATTGCATGGATGAGTAAAGTGTACAGGTTCATAACAGAGTGGAAAGATACCGGACAAGTAGGAAAATGGAACCCACATTGGTCTTATGGAACTTTAGGCTTTTGGTGGTCCAAAAGGTCTAAGAGGGGAGGAAATGATCCGAAATTGATCAATGGATGATCAAGGATCTAGAAAAAGCCTAAAATTCAAAGTTACTATATTCAAGTGGAAGCAACACCATTGCGTAGATCTCGCTGAAACGACTCCAATGCAACTTGAACAGGTGCATTTGACCTCTGAATGAATGAGGAATTGCTTGTGGAAGTTTGAGACGAAACAATGTTTTACTGCTCGACACATGGCAAACATACACGTTTAACTCAATGGTAGATCTCTAGCTTTGTTATAGTGATAATATCTCAAGTTTGGTTGCAAGGTGAAATAATAGGTTAAAAGGTGATTTTTACATGGTGATGGCATGTATCTACTAAAATGTCATTTTTAAAAACAAAAACCATATATTAAAATGCACACATAACATATATCAAACATGTAATGTGCATTTGATTTATAAAACAATGGAATGGGGCATATGTTATAAACCATGTCAATGACATATGTTATGAAGCTATGGTGGTGGATTAATATTAAAGTGTGAAATCATATGGTAAGCGATGCTCACAAACAACAAATGTAGTGGTTAAAGAAATTTATGGTTTAACACCATTGGATGCCACGGGATGCGGCGTTCCACTGTGTTCACACTTGCCACGCAGTTCCACCACTCCACCATGTTCACATACTATATTTGATGTGGATGTAACGTTCTTTCCACAGGCTCTAATGTGATTCCATCACCACCGAGAATTTTCTACTACATTTAATACATAGTTCAACGATAATGCCACGGTCCGCAGCTCTATCGACCGCCCATAATATGCGATTTGTTATGTAATGTTTTGTGCACATGTCAATAGGTTATGTTGCTATGCTATGTTTAAGATGTAGTTCCACCATAACCGCAATAGTTCCACCACTCCACCATTCACATACGATTGGTTTTGGTTTTAACTATATACTAAGTTTGGGGAAACCATATAAATGTGTCGGAGTTAAAACATAGTATATGGTTGATATGTGCATAGTTTCCATTGCACTGAATGTAATATATGGTGTGGTTCTAAACAATATTGTATATGGTTATAACAATGAGAAATGTGATTTAATACATTGCTATGTTTTCCATTAAGGTTAGTCATAAACACTATATATACATGTAATGTAATGCCATGAAGCGTAGAGAGGAGTTGAGAGATGTTGTGCAACAGATAAGAGTTTTAGTGTAGCTTTGGGGATTTTGAGGCAGAACTTTGTTGGTTTATTCTAGGAGTTGTAAGAGATCTTTTTCTGAGCCGTATGTTGCGTCGGATTTCTAAGGTTGAGCAGAACACAACTAGACCAGCCAGGGATCTTGTTGATGTAGCTTTGATGTATTTTTTGGCTTTGAATTTCTAATATAAAGGCCTCCCCATTCAAGACCAGGGCCCTAAGATGTAGGCTTGAAGATATCCAAACTCCGTTAATAATCTCTTGCATCACTTTTCTTCTCATGGTTTGATATTCTAATATGCTACAAAATTCCTTAACAATTCTTCATGCTTATGTATTTAATGGTGTTTTTAAATCATGAATTAACACTTTCTAACAATGAATAAATCACAATTTCAATTAAATATCTTTTTGGTATCCTTGTAACATAGTTCAGAGGTGTGTATCCGCCACATCTCTTCTCAGAGATAAGCTACCATCGCCCGAGCTATCTTATTTCCATTCTGTTTGTAAGCATAGTTCAATATTTTTCTATTAATGAAATGAAGTGTTTTTATGCTACATCTCTATGTTTATGATTATATATGTAAGTTTTTGCATTCTGGTTTAAGTTCTGATCACCACTTCAACCCATTCAACAATGATTCCACCTCACAGTCGAACATCAGAAACCATTGCCATATTGGTCTCTACCCAAGCCTCCCAGGGCTCTAGAGCATTTGTTCATGCCAAGGCTCCAGGACTAGTAACTCAACCCACAGCTAATACAGGGTTTCCAAAGCGCTTTTTCCAACCAGGGCTTCTAGGACTAGTAACTCAACCCACCAAGGGATTCCAGAGTGTTTTTCCAACCAAGGCTTCCAGGACTAGTAACTCAACCCAAGCTCCCAAGCTAAAGGAAACATGAGGACCAACTAGAAAAGTAAAGAAATAAACCCACAACACTATGGCTATCCAAGAAATGGCAAGGTTAGGAAACTCCACTGTCAATATAGGCAAACATCCATGCCAATGATAAATCATGACCAATAAACCACATGCATATGCCATGCATGCCAAAACTAGTGAGGAAAACATACATGCAACTCAGTACTTGCAAGCAAAACCCGATGTAGTTGCTAATTTCAATTTCGTCTTGTACTTTCCTTCTCTTCCTTTGCCTTCTTTCTCCAAAACTCTAAGTATGCCACACTCCTCCAAAAGTGCTCCAAAAATACTGTATGTGTCCAAGAGTATGAGAGAAAGAGAATACAGAGAGAGATCCAAAATTGAACTGACAAAAATCTGAGAACTGATCCCAGGAAGCCTTTTTATTAATGAGGCCTCTATTTTCTTCATTTTCCATTATTTTCATAAATAAATGTGCCGAAATACCATTTTTCCTTTCTAAAGAATTTGTCATTTCCTTTTCGAATTTCCTTAGCCGTTAACAAATCACCAGTTATCCCCATCACTATGCTTTTTCCCAACATTCAGCTTGGAATAAACATCCCAACAACTGTGGTTATTATTTTTCCTTTATTAACTTTTATTACATGGAATTTTCACCAGGGTTGTTATAGAACCCTCCCCCTTGGGGGAACACCATCCTCGATATTCAAGAACACCTACAGCCAACAAGGCTTCTGTAAGAAAAACATACTACCCATGGAGCTTTATAAATTAGCTCATTGCAGTATTTACAATTATCATCCTGTTGAGAAGCAAACCAACATGACAACATAATAAGTAGAACATCATAATGACATGAAAACCATACCGCTTATTGAATATTTATAACATATCTCATGGTGGTATTTACATCTGTATACATATGTACATATACCAAACATCACCAAAACATGTACCAAAACATCTGCTCAACCAATGAATAAGCAAGGGTACATAGCCCACGTCTGATCCACCATCTCCCATGTAGATTCATTGGGCCAAAATTGCTTCCATTGCACTTTAACGTACTTGATTTCTCATTTCCAGAGCATGAGCACCTTTCTCTACAATATACACTGTCGTTCCTACTGGAACTATCCTTCTGGCTCCACCTGCAATACAGACCAGTCAATCATATGATTAACATCTTTAACATACTTCTTAAGCAATGACACATGGAAAACATCATGGAATTTTATTATCGAAGGCAGTGCAAGTTGATAGGCTACTGGCCCAATCCTCTCAATATTCCTGAAAGGTGTAAAAAACCGGGCTGCCAACTTTTCACATTATCCAATCTGCAAGGATCTCTTCTTTGGTTTGATGCGCAAGTACACCTATTTCCCAACATGGAACTCCTTGAACAACCTATTTTGATCTGCGTAGTTCTTCTGTCTATCCGGTGCTAATTTCAAATTCTTCTTGATTACCTGCATTCCTCGCTCCATGTATTCCAACATGTCTGGTCTAATCAACACCCTGTTCACCAGATCACTCCAACTGATGGGAGTATTAAAACTATTCCCATACAACGCCTCAAACAGGCTCATCCTTAGTGACTCATAGTACCCATTGTTGTAAGCACGCTCTGCCAGTGGAAGGTACTCTTTCCACTTCCACTTTTGATGCATCACATACATCCTCAACATGTCCTCCAATATCCTGTTGACCCTCTTTGTTTGCCCATCTATCTGTGGATGATAAGATGTACTGAAGGCTAACTCTGTAGCCAAACCTGCAAATAAATCCTTCTAAAACTTGGAAGTGAACTTCACATCCCTGTCTGACACAATATTATTCGGAACTCCATGCAATCTGACCACGTCCTTGATGAAGATGTGTGTTACATCACTCACTGAGAATGTAGACTTCACTGTAATGAAGTGTGTTTCCTTTATCAACCTGCCCACCACTACCATGATGGAATCACGTTGTCTCACTGTCCTCGGCAAACCTCTTATAAATTCCATGGAAATGACCTCCCATTTCCACTCTGGAATCAGAATCAGCTATAGAAGCCCACATGGATGCTTACACTCGACCTTCATCTGCTGAAAATCCAAGCACCTAGCCAAAACCTCTGCTACATATCACTTCAAATTCGGCCAATAATATAATTTCGGCACTGTTGTTAGCATCTTCTGATATCTTGGGTGACCTAAATATGGTTTCGCATGAAACTCCCTCAATCTCGCCTTCTTGAGCTCACTACTATCTGGCACATATATCATGTCTCTAAACCTGTACTTGTACCACTAGCTGAACTCTGCTGCAACTTGTGCACAATCTCCAGATACCTGACATCCTATTGACCTGCTTGTAAGATCCTATCTTGTAAATCCATCCCGTAGGAGCTCATACCTGCTATGTGATTTACATGTATCCTCCTGTTAAGAGCATTTTCGATCTTGTTGTCTTTATCTTTGATATACCTGATCTCAAAATCGAACTCACTGATCGTGGCCAGCGACTGAGCCTACCTGCAATCAAATTTGGTTGGTTAAATTGATACCACAAGCCACTATGATCACTCATCAATACAAACCTCCTACCAAGAAGATATTTCCTACACATGTTCAATGCATGTATGACCACTGCCAAGTTAAGATATGTAGCGGGTAGTTCTTCTCATGCTATTTTAGTTTCCGTGACTCATAGCATACCACCTGTCCATCCTGCATAAGGACTCCATCAATTCCTCTCTTACAAGAATATGTACATATTACAAACTCTTTGTCCACATTGGCAATATTTAACACTCATGCATGTGTCAACAACTGCTTGAGTTGCTAAAAAATGGACGCACACTCCTCTGTCCATTCACACCTCTTACCTTTCCTTTGCAATGTTGTGATAAGATAATAAATCTGCAAGAAGTTCCTGATGAACCTCCTGTAATAACTTGCTAGCCCCATGAAAGATCTCACCTCATCCACATTCCTGGGAACTACCCACTCCATGATAGATCTTACCTTTTCTGGGTCCACTGCTATGCCATCCTTAGAAACCACGTGTCCCAAGTAGTGTACCTCAGCCTTAAAGAATCTGCACTTGATGAGCTTAACATACAACTCATTCTCTCTCAATAATATCAAAATTGCTGCTAAAATCTTGACATGATTTTCTTCATTTTTTATAATATACCAATATATCATCAAAGAACACAATAAAAAACTTGTCCACATACGGACACAACACACTATTCATCAAGAACATAAAGGTAGCTAGAGCATTAGTTAAACCAATGGAACTACAACAAACCCATAATGGCCATACCTGGTTCAGAAAGTTGTCTTGTAGATGTCCTCTTCTTTAATGCGTATCCGATGATATTCGGTTCTCAAATCAATCTTCAAGAACACTTTCGCTCCCTTCAACTAATTAAGCAATTCATTAATCCTCGGTAACAGATACATGTTCTTGATGGTCACTTGATTTAACTACTTTTAGTCATTGCCTAATGTATCCCTTGTCCAACATTTCCTTCAACTATAGCTTCAACTCTACCAACTCAGGTGTACTCATCCTGTAAGGTGCCTTTGATGCCGGAGTTGCCCTTGGCACCAAGTCAATAGAAATGTCTACTTCCCTGTGAGGTGGAAGCTTTGAAATATCTACAGGAAATACATCCTAAAACTGATGTAGAACTGGGTACCTGCTCAAAACATCTGCATCCTCAACTTCCTCACATTTATCACTAGAAATGTGCACTGCAAATAACACACACCCTTTCCTACGACTACGCTTGGCCTGCATAACTATCACCATTCTAACTACCGTTGCTTTCTTCTTACCTCACAAGACTCTTTATTCTCCATTGTCATCCAAGCATTCAATGGATTTGTCATAACAATACACCTTGGTTCTATGAAGGTACAACCAATCCCTGCCAAACAACATACTATATGATCACAACAGTAATACATTCAAATGTGCTGAGGTACACATACTATTCAAATCAAATGCACAAGCTCTTACCCAATGATGAACCCACTTCTTTGTACCTATAGCCAACTACATTAACTAAGAATTTGCATGCACTTCTTTATTCAAACCACACTTATCCACCAGGTCAGGATTAACATAACTATAATTAGATCCATGGTCAATCAAAATAGAAACAACTTGATAAAAATTATTACCATCCATGTCAATGATAGATGCTTAATGGTCTATGTGTCTATTATCTAGTGCTGCATAGATCTTAGGAATACTCTTCCCAACATCGCCCACTTTCTGTGCCTCCTGAGCACTATAGATCCATGGTCTACCACCCAGATGTTGTGGGAAATATCCCCTATGATGCTCTCCTCCACAAGTCCAACATTGCAAAGGCTTCAAACCTTCATCCTTATTTTGCTCCTCATATCGAAGTCCTTGTCCTCTGTCAGATGCATTGAACTTCTTAGATGGTGCTGCATTCTCTTTATTACCTGTACCCACCAGGAGACCTATTTCCATATGCCCCATTAGTTCTTGGAGAGTTTTGTAGAATTTTTCTACAAATCAGCTAGCTCTGATACCATGGAGAACATTTTCTACAAATCAGCTAGCTCTAATACCATGTAGAAATTTCCCACCTGTAGATCAACCCGGTAATGCAATGTACTAAAGCAAAACACTTGATCTACTTCTATAAACATTTTATCGGAAGCTTAATCAACCATGAGAAACATCAATAAGAACACATATTACTAATATGGAGAACTCAAACATACATAACACAAGATATATCCAGGGGAAAGCACCCGCTTAAAAACCCAACCATGTATTATCAATTAAGTGGAATCCTCTTCACAATACAAAAAGAATCAACTCAATAGCTATCATGCTCTCTTTGTACTCTGACGATATTCAATCAGAAGATGAAAATCATGGACTACCTAGGCCTCAATATATAGGCCACAAGTCCTCCAATCTCCTATAATAGATCCTTCTCCATGCAAGGAATACTTACTAGAAATATCCAAGCATCTGATAGTACACTGCCCCACATTTGATCTCAACTGGGTCTCTGACATAACTGACATGCAACAGTTACCCATGAGTGAATTCTTAGTGACCTAAAATAATAGTTGTAACATGCATGCAAGCATTAACAAACCATATTTTATTATTTTAACAACTTGTTAAAATAATCTAACTAGACTTGACTAGTTAGAACTAAGTCAACTGATTCTCTCATTATAGAACTCATACTT
>APFE030806728.1:2065-14084 GCA_000404065.3 Pinus taeda | reverse complement strand
CCAAGGGTTGGTGGGTTAAAAAGGGTTTTCAGGAAATATGAAGTGGGGGATGTTAATTAGATAATGCGAGGGTATAGAAACAACTTAGGATAAAGGGTTTTTTGTGGGGTTTTAGGGGGAAAAAGAGAAATTAATAAGGGGGGAAGTGATATTTGTAATGGGGAATGGGTTTCACACTAGGGAAAGGGGTTTTTTGGGAAGGAGGATGATTTTTTGAAGGGAAATTTATAGGCGAATGTGTGAAACCAAGCGGTAAAGGTACAAAATGAGGGGAAAAGAGTATTTATAAGTAATGAGGAGATAATGGGGAAATTAGCAAATAAGTATGTGGGGGTGTAGTGAAATGAGGGGAAATTAGCAAACAAGCTTGGTGAATATCCTTTCTTTCTCACAATTCATCCTGCACATGAAACATAGGATTAAGCATGATAAAAGTGCTTTTGACTTAGCAACCTTATGCACTTGCAATACTTATTCTACCTACCCTTTATTTACCCTAACATTTTTTCTTCATTTCAACGGGTGCATTTGAGCTTGTTGGCCCTTTATTTCCTTTTTTTTTTATAAGCAAACTATCTAATTCTAACCTTATAGCTTCCAATGGCTCAAGTTAAACTGATGAGCTCATTTTCATTCTCTACCTAACTACTGATCTGCCAAGGTTAAATAGTTTGGCTAGATCTTTATTCTCTAACTATTAACATGAAATTTAAAGCATGACTGAGTCAGGATTAAGCTATTTGACCATCATGGATTGTGGCATTTCTGACAAGATGTACACAATCTTATTTTTCATAGTAAAGTAAAAAGTAGTGGCATTTGAATTTGCACACTTTCATTATCTATTTTTATTTCTTTTTGGGGTTCATATTTTTCACTTTTTTTTTTATCTTTCCTCTTTCTTACATTTTGTCCTTTGATTATTCTTTTAGGACATGCCCTCTTTACATTTTTTTAATTTTTAATATGGAAAACATTTTGCAGGAAGCAAAAGTATGTATAATATTACAAGACTGACCATAACCAATTCAAAATTATGAATCCTATTATTATAGGACCCTAACAGGCCCAACCCTAGCATCCTAGGTACCTCTTATGTACTTATATTTCTCTTAGCCTAGAATGTTGATTAGTTGTTGCAGTTCAGTAGGGTTTATTCATATTTCTTTTAGCTTAGAATCTTGATTACTTGTTGCAGTTCGGTAGAGTATAATCCTTCAAAAAAAAATTGATTGTGATCCCTATCTCATCTCTCTCATGGGAGTGTGATTATAGGACCCCACCATCACAACCCAAAAATAGTGTGTGATTTCCTGTTTATGATTTCTAGGAAAGGTTTACATTTGGTATCTTGCTTCACATATAATTTTTGTATCTTAGAAGGTAGTTCATTACATAGATCAAGTTCTTAGCATTTGTTAGATAGTTTTAAATTCAATTCATCTTTTCCACCCTTAATTGTAATATTTTGCAAATGAAAAGAGGAACAGGTGCATATGATGTTGCTGGGTTTCTGGTTTTGAAGGTAAGGAATCCTTCCACCAAATCCATTTAGGAATTCTCCACCCTCTTTTGATCCATGCCAACCCATGTTTTTGATCTCTATTTTTGGTCACAGCGAGCAGCTCTCTTAGCCCAAATTCGGCCTTCCTAAAGTGTTGGGATTGGCTATGATTGTTGGTCACCTTCCCTACATTCCTCACAAGCTTAATTTAACTTTCTGTCACTTCATACCATTATCCTTACCCTCTAAACCCTCTTGGCCAAATTCTTGTAGCATTTAGGACTTCTTGTAGCACTACAAGAATCCTACATCACTCCTGTAGTAGCCTCTTTTGACCCTGTTTTGACCGGAAATGATAGATATCTTATTTTAGGAGTAGTTTGACCCATAAGCTTGGATTCCATGACCAGAAGTACCACCTAGGCCATTCACTTCATTCCTTTCTCTACACTACAAGAGTGAATATCATTAGTACTTTCATTCTGAATTTGGCAATTGGGACCTTATTAAATATGCAATTGTGAATTAGATAAACAATGCATGCATTATTGAATTGTGAATTGGTAGGATGATCTTTAATTTTCAATCAAACCTGATAGCTAGATGATTGATTGCAAATTATAGTAGCTTCCTTTCTGGAGTTAGCATAATTCTTTTGTTTTTCATGAATGGAGTTAGTAGCATTTACAAGTTGACAAGAATTACAATTTAGAGTTGAAAATAATTTACTTTATCTACACTAGGACTAGCTTTTACATTATGCTTTCAATACTTAATCTCCTTTAAGTTCAGTAGAGGAATGGTCTTGGAGCCCTAATGATCAAGTGACATAGTTGATGGTGGCATGAGTAGAATTCATCTATTGTGTATATAGCACTGTCACCTCGAATTTTGTATGAACCCCGGGTTGATAAGTAAAGTTGAAGAACCTCTAGAAGTTGCAACACTCTTGGTGCAATACCAGGGCTCACCACATTTTGGCATCGTTAATAGGGAGGTGTCTAAGTAGATGTTATTTATGCCTTTCTTTCTGTTTTGCATTTAGTTTTGAAAAAATCACATAAAAGGAAAATAATTTCTTTCATGCCTCATACGATTAGAGACACTCTAGGAAAATTCTTGCCAAATACCCACACACCATAAAATAGTCAACCTTCACTCTTCTTTGGTGACTGTCAACTTCCCTCTTTGACTAAAAGGGAGTTAGTAGACCCCTTAGGTGAACAACCTGAGATTTTTGAAGAACCTATTGGGGAAGAAGAAGAAGAAGAAGAACCCATTCCACATAACCACATCACGAATGAAAACAATAATGAGGAGGTTTTTCCCATCATAGAAACTAATGGAGATGCAAGGATGAAGAATATAAGCCCTTCTGTCCTTCCTCACTTCCATGGCTTGACTTCTGAGGACCCTGATACTTTCATGTTTGAGTTTTTTGTTGTATGTAGGACTTATGACTATACCTCTGATAACCAAAAGATGACGTTATTCCCATCCACCCTTAAGGATGCAACCGTGAGTTGGTTCATGGGTCTACCTCAGGATAACATCATTACCTGGGCTCAAATGAAAAAATCACTTAACAACAAGTAAAAGAACTATTGTAGGTCCAAAGACACCAAAGAGTAAATCTTTAAAATGACTCTTAGACCCAATGAATCCCTAGCAAACTATGAGTAAAGATTCCAACTCAGTGATAGGAGTGCCATATGCACCTTTGATCCTAAATCACTCAAGTTAGTCCTTCTTAGAGGAATCAGGGAGGACATACTAGAAACCCTCAACATGTTGTCTAGGGTAGACATCTATCAGCTACCCTATCGAAAAATCAAGACAATATTCAAAAATCATTCTAGGGCTTCTAGTAAGAAGGGTAGGGCTAGTCAATATTTGGTCAGTTCCTCTCCCTCCACAACATCCATCAAGAATGAAATTTGGAACATGTTGGAGGAGTTTAAAAGTGAAATTATGCATACATTTTCCTTACAAATGGACACCGTGCATATGAAGAGGAGACAAGAGGAAGTAGAGAGGGCCTTAACTATCTTTTTCCCTAAATGCACTAGAAGGCACCCTATAAATGAATGTCCACTAAATGTTATAGAGGTCTACTTAGTCTATGAAGAAACCATGCCATAGATAAATGTCCTTCTTTGCCTTGATTGAAAGTTGTATACCAAGGGGTAGAAGGTGGGGCTTAAAAACCCTCTTTCATCAATCAAAGGCGGCCTCAAGGCCCTTATCCATACTAGCAGGGCATGCAAGGTGCATCCTACTCTTATTACCATCCCAACCAAAATGCACCCCTTCCACCTTGGTACTCTTCCACTAATCCATCATGGTCCACACCTTATCCTTGGCCTTATGCACTTCATTATCCTCCCGAACCTGTCAATCAAACATTTCAAACATATGCTTCTACACGTCCTCAATGGAATAACCCATCACAAGGGTGGAGGACTCAACTCAACCAACCTCCTGCTTTACTGTCTCTACCTCCATCTCAGTAACAACCCAGTCATCATGCTCCACCCAAGAAACCTCATATGTCTTCTCAACCCAATCTGAACCCGAACAACAAGCAAGCACAATAGGTCTATAGTGGAGAGACATCTCACCCTGCCTATGCTATGGAGATTGAAGAAATCAACCTCAAGTCTGGAAGAGTGCTCCAAGATAACCAAATTCCATCTCCACTTGAGGAGATTGAAGAGGAAAAGGAAGAGAGTAACTCTCAAGTAAATGTACCTCCTTTTTGTAAGAGATTGATCCCTCCTAACCAGCACACCATAGAGGAGACTCAACTTTGGGAGAATTAGAGAACTTGTGTGTTAAAATTCCACTCCTCCAAGATATTATGGATGTTCCCATCTACAATAACATTATAAAATAGAAATGCTTCAAACATCCTAGAAGGAGAAACAAGGACACCCTTATCATCAATGTTATTGGTCAATTATCTGATCTAATGTCGGGGAGAGTGATTTATCCAAAATATATAGATCCTGGAAGCCCTATGGTAGATGTGCACATTGATGGCATCATTTTCCCTCATAGCTTGATTGATATTGGGGCTCTCATCAATGTGATGACTAAAGAAACCATGCTCAAGCTAAACCTCCAAGGATCCTTGAGGAAGACCACCACAGTGATGCAACTTGCAAATAGGTCCACAGTGGCTCCTGAGGGAGTTGTTGAGGATGTGATGTTCTCTATCGACTCTTTGGAGTATCCTAGTGACTTCCTAGTTCTCCAACCCAAGACCAAATTCAATGGTTATCCTCTCATCCTTGTAAGACCATGGCTAGACACTGTTGATGCTTACATAAGTTGCAGGGTTGGGAACATGACCATTAAGAATGGACATTTGTCCAAAGAGTTGGTATTGTACCCTCCTGCTCAGCCATCCCTTGAGCATGACTTACCCCTATTATTGGAGGAGGAGGAGGAGGAAGATGAAGTGTATCATACAACATCCCATCCAATCTGTAACCTAGATGTTTTTATAGGAGGGGGGAAACCTAATGAAGATGACCTCATTGACCAAATCCTCCAGATCCACCCCCCAACAACATGCCTCTTGACGAGCTTGTGAAGGAATATGAGGGTAATCCTTAGACTGAGTTATTCCTAGTGGAACCAAGTCCTGCACATGTCAAAATGGTAGAATTTGGTCCATTTAAAACCTTGAAGCACAACCCCTCTCTCTCATCCCACCAAGAAGAGAAGTTGTGCAACATGTTCAGAGAGCACTTAGATGCCTTTGCTTGGAGATATAAATAAATGAAAGGGGTGCATCCTTTGATGTGTACTCATCACATCTACATCAAGGATGGATGAAAACCTATGCACTAACCTTAGAGGAGAATGAGACCAACCCTCAAAGACATGGTAAACGAAGAGTTTCAAAAGTTGTTGGATGCAGGGTTCATATACCCCATCTCAGATAGTGAGTGGGTATCCCCTCTAGTTTTGGCCCCAAAGAAGAATGGGAAGTGGAGGATCTGTGTGGATTACATGGAGCTGAACAAAGCCACTAAGAAATACCATTTCCCTTTATCTTTCATCGATAAATTTTTAGATGGGCTTACCTGGAAGAATCTCTTCTATTTCTTGGATGGATTCAGGGGTTACAATTAGATCCAAATCAGCCCTGAGGAACAAGACAAAACTACATTCACTTATCCATGGGTTACCTTTTCTTATAGGGTCCTTCCTTTCAGATTATGTAATGCCCTTGCCACTTTTCAAAGGGCAGTTTTGAGCATATTTGTTGAGTTGGTCCATGACTCTATAGAGATCTACATTGAAGATTTCACTCCCTATGGGTGTGACTTCTTGGAGGTTCTCTCTAAAATGGGGAAAGTTATGAGCAAGTGCATTGAAATGAACTTGTCATTTAGTCCTAATAAGTGTGAATTCTTGATGAATGCAGAGACTGTTCTTAGCCATCCAATATCTCAGGAGGGAATACAAGTGGACCTGAACAAAATTTCCATCATAAAAAGGGTCACTACTCCTCAAAAGCAGAGGGATTTTAGGAGCTTCTTAGGATTAGCTGGAAATTATAGGAGGTTTATCAAACACTTCAGAAAAGTAGCTACACCATTGTTTAGATTGTTGGCCAAGGATTAGAATTATACTCGTCAGATAGCTTCCAAAAGGCCCTAGAGGTCTTGAAAGACAAATTAACCACTACATCCATACTTAGAGGCCCAAATTGGGATCTTCCCTTTCATATCCATGATGATGCATCCAAAAAGGTTGTAGGAGAAACTTTAGGCCAGATAGATGATAAGTTAGCTTATGTCATTATTTCAGGAATAAGTACCCTAGGGCTTTGGGTTAGAATCCCGACAAAGAAGAAGCAAACTACAACAAGAAAAACTCATACAACTCAAGGAAAATTCTTATATAATCAAACTACGTAAGAGCAACCGTACCTGGATTTCCTTCGTTCGAGTAGGCCCTGCAGGGTTCAGACCCTCTACAACTCTTGATGTTATTCAAACCTGAAAATCATTCAATTTGAACATACATAGTAGTATAGAAGTAAAGCATATTCATGAAATTGACTTTATATCATATAAACAAATGATTGATCATATATCAAAACAACATTCACATATGAATTACAACACAATTTGATACATAAACATAGTTAATTTCGGAAACAAGACAACATTTCTTTTATTGCAGTAAGCTATAAATAACATGGAGAGAATTCACCCGAGTCTTCTTCTTCTGGCTCCAAGCGGAACTGTCCTCCGGATTCGTCCTATCCCACCCTTCAACAATCTTTTTCCATAATCAACACCATGATATCTCAAGAAAGAGGGAGAATATCTATAATCAAGGAAACAATGGTTTCTTTAAGCTTAGGGAAGTGTATGAGGCACAGGGATTCATCTGACTCAGTCATGGATAATCTCAGTATAATAACTCTATCTCTTCTCCCTTAAGGCCTTCCCATAGAGGTGTATTTATACCTCACCCAATTAGTTTTTTAGTTGGGAAACAGTTGGGCCATGGGAAATATGAGGTAATCAACAGGTAAAACCTGTGAACTCTGCCCATAATTAAGAAAATTTAATTTTTTTAAGTCTTTTAACACACATACGCGGATTGGGTATTTACTAACCCGTGTGTACACGCTTTTATCTCAGGGAAAATTAGCATACAGGGAATAAAACATTGTTTTTAATATATTTGGCCCAAGTCTAGAAGGAGGGGTTTCCCTAGGCCATAAACCAAGCATCACAAATACCAAGAGTGGTAAATGGTGCTGTAACAATCATTTATTTCATTAGTAAAAATTTTCCTAAGGTCGAATTGAAATACACTGTAACTGAGAAAGAACTCCTAGTTGTTGTACACTCTTGGAAAACGTTTAGATGCTAAATCACTGGATATCAAATGTTTTTGCATACTGACCATGTAGCTATCAAGTACTTGATGAAAAAGCCTGATGTGAATACTAGAATTATTGGAGGGTTGCTACTATTACAATAGTTTGATTTAACTATCATTGATAAGCTAGGTAAACAAAATGTAGTTGTAGATTTTTTGTCTAAACTTGGTTTTACTATAGGTGATGAAGGGATGGTTGATAATCAAGTTCCATGTGAGCACTTATTTTCTATCTCAGTTCTCTCTCCATGGTTTGTTGGCATATCCAACTACCTAGTTGCTGCAAAATTCCGTCCAAATCTATCATCCAGAGAGAAGAGCATAATTGTAAGGAAGAGTGCCCCTTTCACTTGGATTGGTGGCAATATATTAAAGCTAGGACCAGATCAAATCTTGAGGAGATGTGTCAAGGAAGAGGAATTCTTTGACATCCTCTCAACCTATTATGCTAGGCCCTGTGGAGGTCACTTTGCTACCAAGTGGACAACTTTCACGGCTTTACAAGTTGGCTACTACTGGCCCACTCTCCACCAAGATGCAAGAAGATACACCATTCGATGTGATTAGTGCTAAAGGATGGTGAAACATACTACCAAGAATGAAATGTCCTTACAACCTAAGGTGGATTTGGAGCCATTTGACAAGTGGCACATGGATTTCATTGGGCCAATTGATCCACCATCACGGTAGAAAAAGTACATCATTGTGTACACTGATTATTTGAAAAAGTGGACTGAGATAAAAGTTGTCAAGGTAGAAACAAAGGAGAAAGTGGTTGAGTTCTTAAGGGAGAATGTGTTATACAAATTTGGGTACCCCAGAGAGATAGTCACCAATCAAGGAGCTCAATTCACATCACATCTGATCGAAAATTTGTTAAGGCAACATCATATCAAGCACAAAAATTCTATTTCATATCATCCTCAAGCGAATGGACAAGTAGGGGTCACAAATAGGGCATTAGAAGGAATCCTCACCAAGGTTGTGAGTAGCAACAGAAAGGATTGGGCAGAAATATTAGTGGAGGTCACTTCAGCATATAACACAACTTGGAAAACAATTATTGGTTTTACCCCTTATGATTTGGTCTATGGAAATAAGGCTCTGCACTATATTGAGTTTGAGTACAATACTTTGATAATGGTAGCCCAATTAGATTTAGATGTCACTAAAGCAAAACAGGAGAGGTTGCTCCAATTAAATGGCTTGGATGAATTCAAAATATATGCCCCCCACCACGCTGAAGTTATCCAATTGTAGAGGAACTTCTGGCATGATAGGAATATCAAGGACAAAGTCTTTCAAGAAGGGGATTGAGAATTGCTATATGACTCTGGGTTCAAGGACTTCAAAGGAAAATTGATGACAATATGGCTAGGCCCATACCTGATACATAAATTCCATGACAATGGAGATGTTCAAATTAGGAACATTGATGAGGAAGGGATTCCCTTGCTTGCCAATGGCTACAGATTGAAGGTATATAGAAAGCCTATGTCTAAGGAAGAATTCATAAGCACCATCAGGAGAGAGGTGAATGTGATTAGAAGTGTCATAGGTTCCAAGTCACAACATTCCGAGATATTATTTTTGTTTGTGAAAAAAAAAATAATAATAATAAAAGGCCTAGATGAAAACCTTTATGAGGCATCTGGGGCCAACTCTTGGGTTGAAAACCTCCCTGAGGCAGCCCAGGAGTAAAAATAAAAAAGAAAAAATAAAAGATCCCTGGGTGAAAACCTCCCTTGAGGTGCTCAGGGCAGGAATATAGGTTTAAAAACTCTCCTGAGGCAACATGTGTGTCCCTAAAAAATAGAGAAAGAAGAAAAAATAGAAAAAAAAGGGAAATTTCATGACAGGGAGCCACAACATGTCTGTTAATAATTTTTGTCATTTTGAAAGTTTTGAGGATAATGGCGAATTTCAGGGCTACAGGGCCAACATCCTCAAGTCTCCATCCACTTATCCCTCCATCCACTCCATATCCTCCATGCAACCCATTTCCTCACCACTCTTCACCATCCTAGTGGCTTAAAAATGCAATTCCAGGCCCTCTGTGGATTGTTACAGGGAGATTGTAATTTCTACAGGAAGATCATGTAGCACTACAGGAAGGGGATCTAAATGATAAAATTTCCAAGCATGATCTTGCCGAAGTTAAACGAGGTCCTCCCACCTTGATCCACCACTCATCGATCCTTCATACATCCTTGTTCAAAAATAAATCAATATATTTCAAAACTAACCCTAAATTATGTCTCAAATCCTGAGAATTTATGAAAAAACACGGAGTACATTCCCTCCATTTCCACAACCCTACACTACTCAATGAGGGCCCTAACATTGTCCTCCAAGACCTATACACTCTTTATCATCACTACCTTGAAGTTAAAATACCTTGGAAGAGAAGAAAACGGTTGCTATAGGATTCCCTTGTAGCAACCTGTGCAACCATTACAGAGAAGCCAGAAGCCTAGTTTTTTCCTTCCCATCAAGTTGAGGGGATGATACCATCTCAAGAGGCACTCTGCCACTCCAAGCAGGAATCTACAATAACAACAAAAACATCTGGGATATCAACAAAGGACCTACACACATAGCAACAACAATAGTCAAACACACAAGAGTAAAGAAAATATATGCAGGAGTAGAAAAATACAACAAGACAACTCCTTGGGTAACAGTACAAAGGTCTAGCACTCGAGCATGTATCAATTAAACATAAAGTAGGAATAAGTATGGAAACCTCTCAGCTCCTACCTATGTGTAAAATAATGAAAAATGTATGAATGTTGAGGTAAGGTATTTTTATTAATTGGAGGTGGCCAGTTAACTTGGCCATGCTTGGTCACTGAACAAAAAGTGATTTATAAGTCATCATGCAACATGGGAGTGTCACATCAGTTAATATTAGATAATAGAGAGTGGGAGTTGATTACGAGGGACGAGGGAATGATCACTCGAAGTGGGACAAAGGTCCAAATGAGGAAAATGTGTACCTCTACCAAGTCATCAAAACACTCTTAACCCTAGCCCAAAATAGAATATAATGTACTAAGGCTCAAATTCTCTTGTATCTACGCTCATTTCAAAACATTTAAGGTAAGGACGAGCTTGGGGATACATCAAGGAGAGTCAAACCTTACTTTTTCATTTTTATAGGAGGAAGCTATAGGAAGCTACATGAAGCCTGGAAAACTACTACAAGAAGCCTCCAAGGGCGAAATAATGCTGCCAAGGGTCGATTTGGTCTCCAATTATCCTCATCCCTAGCCATGTGGTGAAAATTAAGTGACCCTTGTCATTCATCTGTCCATAATTTACATGTTGGTGCACTCGGAATTCTACAAGTAATATTAGTCATCTTGTGAATTAAAATAATTGTTCTAGCTATAGATTAGAGGGAATATACATAATGGTCATCAACTAGAGATTCCAACCCTTTGTTCCCATTGAATTACACAATAGATCTATTATAAAGAAGAAACCCTCCTACACTTAATTGAAAATAAAGGAAACAGTGGGAGGGGGCTTCAATAGAAGGGAGCTTACTGACATTAAAACAATTCATCTTCACCCTCATGTATTAGACATTTTCAGAAGGCATTACTAGTTAGGTTTCTTTGAGCTACTGAAAGAATATGACGATGCCATTACCTATGAATTTTCCAAGGCCCTAAACTCTCATATAAGAGTTAGTGCCACCATTGTGGTAAGGGGATTATCCATTTCCATTATTCCCGAGCTAGTTAGTAGGGTGACAACCCTTCCTCTAGGGATCCAATTGAAGAGAGAAGACAAGAGCAGTAGTTTCATTACCAAAAATTTCTTTTTCACTATTGATGAGAGATACCAAAATTTTTGGGTTGTGTTATATTCTTTCCACATAGTTAACAGGGGGTTTCAGGGGTACTCATAACCCCACTTTATGGGGTCTGGGGCAGCGCCCCAGAAAATTTTGGTTTTGGAACCTATGTTAGGGGTGGGCCGGCACCCACCTATGGTTTTGGTGCATGATTTTCGCACATGCTTTTTTTGGACGCCGATGGTTTTCGGTCCATGGTTTTGGACGCGATGGTTTTCAGTCCATGGTATTGGATGCTTCGACATGTATAAATATTTATTGTAACATTGAAAAGAATATAATGAAAAAATATGCTGGTAGTCCCGATTTTGGGATCCTGTGGGAAATCTCTGTGTATATGTGTTTTATGTGTTATGCTCTCGCATGTTTATTTTTTTCCTATGATTTAGAATTCGTATGCAGGTAATTTATGTACAGGGCTAAAAACTACATTTTGTATCAGAGCTCTTTTGGCTTCAACGGGACACCTTTGTTGCTGAGGGGTTTCGCTCGAGCCTGTGGTAAACCCTGTTTAGTGGGAGATCTGCGAGATCGATTCTGGTGGTGAAAGAAGATGGCGAGCAGTGGAAAGATAGAGATTGATAAGTTCAATGGTCATAGTTTTGAGTTGTGGAAACTCAAGATGGAGGACCTGTTGGTGGATAAAGATCAGTGGATCGCGGTAGATTCGGGTACTAAACCAACGGGAGTGACCAATGAAGAATGGAAGAAGTTGGATCGGAAGGCAAAGAGCACAA
>APFE030806724.1:390380-417598 GCA_000404065.3 Pinus taeda | reverse complement strand
GCGACGAAAGTTCTGTCTGTGATAGGAATTTCTTCAATTGCCCATTTGATAACATCGGTGTATGGAAGCATTTGCTCTCTTGCCGCTATCCTATGTAGGAAGGAATCGGCCAAATCTTTGAGAGTGCACTCTGATTTTTTGGATGAATCTGCGGTAGCTTGTTCTACCACCTGCTCAGGTTTCTCGGCCTCTAACAAATCATAAGTTCCTTGCCAAGTTGTCCTGGCAAGGCCTGCGCACGTCGTGTCTGATATCAGACCTTTCTTGCTGTTTACTATCGCTTGTGGCACGGCTGGTGAATCGATAACGCCTGCAACCTTCTTCTGCTTTTTACCCATTATGCCTGAATTGCTTTGAAAATCTGTATTCTGTACAGAGAGGTGGTTTCGGCGTAACACAGAGATAACAATGAAACTCACAGTTGATAGTAAAATAGAAAGAAGAACGTTGATATACTTTGTTTTTATTAAAACAACGCGGAGACGATCTATAGGCAGATCTGAGGGTATGGATTCATTAAGGGACCGTATAGGACCTGCCACCTTATAAATGCTAATTAGTGCAATATTTTGTCGAAAGATCTTTTAAATCATGTAATGGGCGTACTGGCGGTTGAGCGGGGATGATTACGCCTTAATTGTCATTAAATCGGGCTTTCCAATCACTTTAACGGCTTTTCCTTGAGAACTGTGCCTTATCGCATCGGATCGGGCAGGGGCGCGTGGGTAGTTTTAACAATACTTTGAATATTGCCGATCGCCGATTGCGATATCGCATCGGCGAAAGGCCTATGCGCATTAAGGGTACAACAGGGGAAGCCACCGATCGCTGATTGCGATATCGCATCGGCGAAAGGCCTATGCGCATTAAGGGTACAACAGGGGAAGCCGCCGATCGCCGATTGCGATATCGCATCGGCGAAAGGCATATGTACAATGCTTGTGGTGCAAAGGGGATTGCCGATTGCGATATCACTGATAGCTTTATCGGGTCAGGGGGGGAGCCTTTTGATTGCTTAGTGCATCCTTTATGTTATTGCGATATGCGATCTTGTGATCGTTTTATCGTGATAAAGACATATTTGCTTTATTTCCAATTTTTTAAAGGGATATGGCTCTTGAGAGTAAGTTTATAAAGCACTCCTTTGATTTGCTGAACTTTTGCAAAGTAAGAGTTTTGACATCAATTTTATTTTAAGAGGGACCCATTTCATATTTTAATGGTTTTATAAATAAAAATAATATGAAATGGGGGGTTGTTTGCAAGGCACAACACACCCTCAGTAAGTGGAGAAGGAACTTTTCAGAGAATGAGATTCTCAATTTGGCCCGGGCCTTTACGCCGAGCTTCATTATCTAGAATGTTTGGAAAGAATGGAATAAAATAGTTTTCAAGGATGAAAAAAATAGTCCTCTTCACCTAATGGATCTTATCTTGAAACATATTAGGGAGACAGTTAGCACCACTGTTCGCAATTATCCTAAAAACCCTCCCACAAAAATGAGATGAGAATTCTCAGGAAACTAAAAATGCAAGAGATCAGTATCAATGGAATCAGTAGAAGAGAAGGAAATGTGGGAAAAGACAAGGATTTTTGGTAGCCTCCTCCGGGAGGATACCTGAAATGCAATATTGATGGTACTTCAAAAAGCAACCCAAGGATAGCCAGATATGGAGGAGTGTTAAGAGATGAAAATGGAAGTATAAGATTCATTTCCCACTGCCACTTAGGTAAAGCCACAAATAACATGGCCGAATTAATGGCCTTAGAACAATGCCTAAAACTATTGAATCTAAATCAAAGTTCAAACGTCATCATAGAGGAAGACTCAGAGATCTCTATAGATGTTGTCAAAAGAATAAGTTGTGGAGTAGCACTGGAGAAAGTCTCAAAACACTGGAGACTAATACAATTGTATCAAAGAATACAAAAGCATCTCCTGAGTCTCAGAACTGTTAGTTTCGGACATGTCAGATGTGAAGCCAACAAACTAGCGGACACTCTAGCCAACCAAGGAGTGATGAATTTAGAAAGCAAATTTGAAATGAAATGGCAGGATATGAGTCATGGCTGAGTTAAATCTCTTTGTGAAGAACAAGTGGCAGAAGATAGAGAAATTTTTAAACATTGGGTCAGAATGAAAGATACGGTTTAATTATGTATAAATAGGTTAAAACTCAGTTCTCGGGGTGGCTCCTGGTAGATGGACATGCCCAAAGTAGGCATGTAATACCCAAGTGGAAAGCAACCAGGTCCCGGTCCCTTCATATTGCTCTACAAGGTTCTATTCATGGTCAACAGCTGCCCTTGTGGCTTATTCAGGGTTATTTTTTCCTGGTGCAAGCGGTTCCCCTTCTTTCCTCTAACTAGCTGGAAAACCAGACTCAAGTGGTTTTCAGGTGCTTGCACAACTTTCGTATGGAAAGTGGTTTAACTTTTTGGGGAGAAATTCCATTAGTCTCATGCCACGTGGATAGTAAGGGATGATTAGACCACCCTCCATCGTGCATTAAGTATCACACATCTTATGTGGTACGATATTTCAATGTGACGTCTGATCTCGTGGGTTGATCTAATGGTGAGTTTCACAAGTTCTTTTTGTGGGGCCACGGGTCTTTTCGGTTGGGTCGAGTTAAAGACATGGGTGGTTAGTGAAGCCACGGATTAGGCTTCTGCTTTTTTTGTTCCACATAAAGTTTGATTTGAGAGATTATCAGTGTTTGTTGTAGAAGGATGGTACTGCACTATGGCAACACGCCCTTGGTTTTCCTGAGGCCATTCAGAAGTCTTATTTTTTGTACATGCTATAAATTTATTTGTGGTTTGAGGAAATAGAAGGAAATACTCTTGCTTAAGCAAAAAAAAAAGTATCAAATGTTACACTTCTATGTTACACTTCTAGTTAATACATTAATTAAATTATATATATATAAAAATTAAACAACGATAAATGAATACTATTAGTTGATATTTATTCTAAGTTTTAAACTTATAATATATATATATATTATATATACTATATATATATATATATATATATATATATATATATATATATATATATATATATATATATATATATATATATATATATATATATTATATATATATATATATATATATATCTGTAATATTAAACTCAGATATTTCATTGCATGCATATATTTCTACATACATATATCTTTATAAGCATGAGTTCATAATAAATTGCAACATGATTTGTTGGCGTACTAGTATTAATATATGGTCCTATGGTTATGTGACTGTAGTGAGAGAGTATCTTGGGATTCCCAAAAGATCTGTTGGGAGTTTGAGTTCTGGACTCTTTCTGTTGATAACCAACTATCGTCCATTTCCTTGGGAAAGTCACCGCATCAACGGCTCATTTCGCAATGACTCCATCTGACGGTGTTGGGTAATCCCTGTAAACCCTTATCATTTGCTTTTTGGGTGACTTTTCTCTTTTTCTTTGGTTCGATAGAGTGCTCGGTCTGCTCTATCTCTAGTACATGGCCTTTGATGCCCTCATTCCTTCAAGTACATGGTTTGGTCCTGTTGTTTGATTCTTGTCTTGCTATATTGTGATTCCTTCATGTCTTTCACTAGGCAATGCATTTCTGCAGAGTTGCATACTATCACCCAGAGATTTCTATGTGCAACAAACCAGTTCAGGTAAGAGGGTTTTTTCCTATGAAGGTTTATATTTGTTTTCTTACAATTAGATGTGTCCTCCACTGCTTGCTAATGAAAATCTTATGTTTCGGCTAGGATTCTTTGGAGGGTTCTATGTGACAAGGGTTTGACTGTGAAGGTCCAACACCTATCCATTTCAGGCAGGTTTGCAAGGTTCGATGGTAGTCATTTCGCCTGGCCTTTAGGTAACATGAATGAACCTCCTTATGGCATTCAAGGTTGTATGGATTTTCATAATTTTGGTGGGTTTAACGGTTTTTGCCAGCCTAGAGATTAACTCGATGTTCCTAGGATTATAGTCCTGGCAGTTCGTAATTTCTATTATTCTACTTTGGCGGCATTATGTTTGTATTTTTAACATTTTTGACTGAAAGGCTTAAGTTATTTTTTGGGTTTTGCAACCCGAGTTATCTCACAGCCCAATTTGTAATGATTTTGGTAAATTGAATGTTTAATCGTGTGTAGAGAAAAAATTTTGTTTCCAGCACTTACAGGAAATGGCTCTCTGTTTTAATATGAATTCTCGATGTTCTATAATGCCTCATGATCAATTTATATTTAAGGTATCGATTCTTCCAGCACAGGTTTGCTTCTCGCTATGGATTATTATCAGACAATTTGAGTTGGCTTGCTAGTTCTGGTGCTACAGTCATTTTCCCTTTCACTTTTCAGGTTTTGAAGTTTCTTACTAAAGTGAATATGTTTCATGCCATTAACAAATAAGATTCATACTGTTATTGAATATGTTTCACGCTGTTAACAATAAGATACACACTGTTAGTGAATGTTGTCATACGGTTGCAGTTTTGTTTGCATTTCTTCATGGGGACAGTTATATGAATAACTTTGTTGGTTCTTCATTAAAGAATATTAAGAAATTTAGTCTTCATACTCTACTTCTATTTTATATTCAAAGTCTCGTCCTCCAATTTTCTTGAAAATCCAGCAGGAAGATTTGTTCCTTGAGTTCAAGTTAGTTTCCAAAACCCCTGAGTATTTTACTCATGTGGTTGTATTTAGCCTAGTTGTCCTTTTGTTAAAATTTTCTTAATCATTCCTATTTAACCTTCAGGCTATCAGGGTTAGAGTATTGTAACCCCTCTACAAGTATCTACTCTATTAGAGGGCCTACAAATAAGTTATTCTTCACCTTTCTGTCTTCGCAATTTGCTCAGAAAGCTTCAAATACATTTTTAACAGTTACAAAGGGTTTCCTTTTTCTTTTATATCCCCTATTTGTATGTTGGATATTATTATCATAAGAGTGGAATAACTCTATAGAAATTAATTACTCTATTCACAGCTTTCACTATTTATTCATTTATTTCTTTTCCTTATAGTCTGGTAAATTCCTTTTAGTTATCTAGCATGTTGTCTAAATTCTTTCATTGATAAGCACATCTGTTACCTATAGTAAAATAACAAGTATTACCTTATTAGTATAAAAAATTCAAGCACATAAGTACTTATCTGAATTATGTAGAAATGTTGTTGCCTGCTAGTGTCATATGCAATTATAAATGGCTTAGATTCCTCCCGACCTTGAGACTCGATTTTAAGCCAAAGTCTCCCCTTCGAGGTGTTAACTGTAAGACTAAAAATCTTACTAGTTTACAGCTATCTGGTATTAACCATATATAGCTCTTGGAATCTGTGTGATATATCAGCACAAAAATATTTTCTATCCCTTTCCTCTCTTCATCTCAGGTACCAATACCCTCTTCATCCTTTTTCCTTGAGAATAAATCTACAATGACGTAGTTAGGGCTAGGTAACTACCTATCCTAATTACCTATCATGTGAGAGTTATATAATTGTTATTACCAAGGCATTTGCCTCATTCACATTTTAAACAAAATAATAATTATATAAACTTAAATACTAATTATTCAGTTTGTTTACTGCAGTAATTAAATATTTATAGTCTACTTGGGACATCACATCTCCCCCATCTTCCCGCTGTTTCTCTGTTGCAAATAGATCTAGATATGTCTCCCTCCTAACTTTTTCATCTTCCCAAGTTGCCTCCTTCAACCCAAAGTGTTTCCATCTCACTTTAACTTGTGAGGTAACTAGTTTCTACAACATTACCTCTCTTCGATCGAGTATAACAAGGGGGTCGACCGAGAACTCGCCTTCTGGCTCGACCTACACAAGAGAAAAAAACATTTAGTCAGTTCTTCTTCCTTTGGAAACCTTGTCTTGATAGATTTACTTAAAATTAAATTACATGTATATCTTGCCAAGTGCTTATATGTGGTTGGGCAAGGTGAGTTGTTAAGCCGCTGGTCTGATTTGAGTCAGGATCTAGAAAGGACCACAAAATCAGGGTACCAATTTAGTACATCCGCTCCATTGTAATCTACTCTTCTTGGCCCGTATATGCACGTAAAAATTATCTCCAACTTGAAATTCCCTAAAATTCCTCTTTTGATCAACAAAATTCTTTTGTCACTTACACAACCTTTAAATTGGAGCACACTTTTTTAACCATCTCCTCCATTTCTTTCAACATGTTTGGTCCTAACATTGACTTATCTTTTGGTCTACCCTAACTTGAGGGTGTCTTGCACTTGTGTCCATACAATACTTCAAATAGACTCATTTGTATTGATGTATGATAAATGTTGTCGTAAGCAAATTCTACCAGATGAATGTAATCCTCCCATTTAGATGGTTTTTGCATTACATAATTTTGCATCATGTCTTCTAATACCTGATTCACTCACTCGGTCTTCCCATTCGTTTGAGAGTGATAAGTGGTGCTAAAATTCAAGTGTGTGCCTAAACCTTCAAATAAGGCTCTCCAAAAATATGATGTAAAGTTTACATCTTGATCATAAATTATGATCTTCGGTAATCCATGTAATCTAAAAATGGTTTGCATGAATATGTTAGCAATTTCAACTTCCTTGTAGGTTGATTGTATTGGTATGAAGTGAGAAAACTTGCTCAAGTTATCCACCATCACCATTATTGAATCATTTTGCATTTCAAACATAGGCAATCCTATAATAAAATTGATGTAAATGGTTTCACACTTCCATTTCGGAATAGGTAATGGGTGTAGTAATCCAGCTGGGTGATGGTGCTCTGCTTGTACTTGCTAACATTCCAAAAAGCGAGCTAAGTACTCAACCACTTCTTTCTTCATACCTAGCCAGAAATATTCCTTTATAAGTGTTGTAATTAGCTTCTGGTATCCACGGTGGCCTACATACTGAATTTTATGATATTCATATAAAATTAAGTCTTTAATATTTTTATGGTTAGGGACATAGATTCTCCCTTTATAAATCAACATACCTTCATGATTTATTTCATAGCCCAGCTGTTGTTCATTGTTGTTTGAAATTTTAGCTTGCTGCCATAAAAATTCGTATTTCGAATCAAGGTTGGTTGCCTCTTTAATCAACTCATTAAAGGTAGTTCGCACCTCACTGAAAGAGATCTCATATAGATAGTGCGCCATCCAACTTAATACATAGGCGACCCAGTTCTCCTTGCCTTTCAAGTTCTTGATTTCAAAATCATATCCACTTAAAAGGTCGACCCAACGAGCCTGCCTAGCATTCAAAGTGGGCCACTTAAAATAGTTAGTTAAACTATGATGATCAGTCATTAAAAGAAATTTATTACCCAACAAGTAATGTCACCACATCTTTAATTCATGAATGAGTGTTGTTAGCTCCAAGTCATAGGCTGAATATTTTTTTTTGTCCTCCTTAAGTTTCCTAGACTCATAAGCAATCACTCTGCCCTCCTACATTAGCATGCCACCAACACCTTTCTTGTTGGCATTTGTACAAACCACATAATCTTTATTTGGGTATGTAATGCTCAAAATAGGTATGGTGGTAAGCAATTTATTAAACTGATCAAAACTTTTTGGACACTCTCTGGTCCACTTAAAAGTTTTTCATTTTTTCTGCAGAGAGGAAATAGGATATGCCACCCTCGAAAATCCCTCTACAAAGTGCCTATAGTATCTTGCTAGACCCATGAAGGACCTTATATCCGCCACATGTTTTGGTACTGGCCACTCAATTATAGTTTTTATCTTTTCTGGATCCACCACAATTCCATCCTTAGTAAGCACATCCCCTAGATACTGCATTTGTTATTTAAAGAAATTGCATTTTTTTGTACTTAGCATACAACTGATGTTCTCTTCAAATTTTGAAAATAATACAGAGATGCTCTTTATGTTATTGTATATTCCAAAAATAAATTAATATATCATCGATAAAAACCAACACAAATTTATCCAAATAATGATGGAATATATTGTTCATGAGACACATGAAGGTTGTGGGTGGGCATTAGTTAGCCCATATGGCAACACAACGAAATCGTAATGCCCGTAATGAGTCCTAAAGGTTTTTTTAGCTATATCTTCTTCATTAATTCTGATCTGATGGTAACCTGAATGAAGATCTATTTTTGAAAACATGGTTGCACCCCTCACTTGATCAAACAACTCGTCTATATAAGGTAAAGGGTATTTATTTTTGATAGTGAGCTTATTTAACTAGCAGTAATCCATTCACATTAGTAGGGTTCCATCCTTCTTAACCAAAAACATAGGGGCTCCCCAAGCTGATACGCTTGGGCGGATGTACTTTTTATCAAGCAGTTCTTGTAACTACATTTTTAATGTTGTCAACTCCAATATACTCATGTCATAAGGGGCTCGGGATACTAGAGTAGCTCTTGGAATTAACTCAATAGTGAAATCTATATCTTGTTTTGGAGGAAGTCATGGAGTTTCCTTAAGAAACACATTCATAAAATATTGTATTACATGTATATTTTCTAAAGAAACAAATTTATCTTTTAAATTAACATATCCTACCTATATCACATAAATTTGACATCCTTTTCTAATAAATTTTTCTAACTCAAAAGCTTTCATTGGTCTTAATTTTAGAGTTCTATTTATGCCTTGAATTTCCTGCCTCTTTCCTTGTTCATTCATGTAGCTAATAGTTTTGGTCTTACAGTTAATGAGGGACCAATGTTTTTCCATCCAATGCATGCCTATTAGGATATCATATGATCCTTGAGGAAATACATTTAGTTTTGCCACAAGGAATTGACCTACTACCTTTAAGTGGTAGTCGTTGACCTTGGGCAACACCCTTCTTCTTTCCCCCATGGCTAGCTATGCTAACCAAGGACTTTTAAACTTAAAATCTTGCAAACAAAATTGTTCTACTATCTTAGGGTTAATATAAATCAAAGTAGCTCCACGCTCAATTAAAATAGATATATTTTGGTCAAATATTTTACCTTCCAATTCGACCATAGTTCGCTAGTATTCTGCCTGATGGTGTTCAAGGGAAACATTGATTTTTGGAATGTTTCTTGCCACTTCTCCCATAGTTGATGCTTCTTGAATATGTGCAACATGATCAGTTCCCTTGCGATAGGGATAGTTTTTGACGTAGTGTGGCCCTCCACATCCCTAGCTCTATATTGGAGGTCTAGCTATTATCTCCACTTCAGTTCTACCACACTGCTCCTTAGTCTTAGACTCATTGGGAATTTTAAATCTGGGTAGATTACTATTTATATTTTTTTTCTTTCCCTTTATGGGGTCCCTTGTTGAGTATGGAATTATTTCCCTTACTACTGGAAGGAAACTTATTTCCCTTTTTATCAGCCCAAATTTTTCCCACATCTCCTATTTGCCTGTTTTGTTGATAGCATATCCAAGCTTTTCGTATAACTTGTCCATGGCCTTTGGTTTGTCAAACTCAAGAAGCTCTTTCATGAATAATGGCAGATTGTTGATAAATTGTTGTACTTTCGTCTTTTCCTCCCATATGTAAGGGACAAATCGAAGTAAAGATGTAAACTTTTCTATGAACTCATCCATAGACAACTGACCCAATCGAAGATCAAGAAACTACTTGTCCTTTTCATCATAAAATATTTCAATTAAATATTTCTCCTTAAACTATCTTTGAAATTTTTCCCAGGCTATGCTCTACTCATTTACTCCATGCATAGTTTTTACTTCCTCCCACCATAGGGTGGCTTTTCCTTGTAGCTGAAAGATGGTCAAGCAAGCCTTTAATTTATGGTCATATTCATACAGCTAAAAGTACTTATTCATATTAATAAGACAGGATTCTGCTGCCTCTTCTTATTCACCATCAAAGGGGCGGTTTTATTTTCATGAATTCTCCGTGCAATTCTATCTTTTGTCTTTTTTTGTTTTATGTTCTGATGCATTATCAGATTTTTCTTCCTCACTTTGTTCACCACCACCCCTTCCTAAATACTCAGTTCAAAATTCTTGTTTTCCAGTCATGTTCCCATGCTCTGGGCTAGGTATTGGTTCTCACTGATTCTGTCTATCAGGTAGACTCTTCATAATATTTTCCTGCTCCTGCATCAGTCTTTCATTATCTACCCACAACTGGGCCATCACATCCTTCATTTCTTACACAGATTCCAAGATTGCAGTGTTGGTATTGTGTGGTTCTTCCCCCAACTATACCCATACCTAAAGATTGGATTCTTGAAAAGATTCCAATCCTATTCCTATCATGGATCTATGGGGTGTGATTCCAGTCCTTCTCATGCTGGCTACTTTTCTTTCTTTGTGTATATCATCATTATCATTAGTCATTTTTTCTAGATGTCTCAACTTTGTAACCTGAATTCTTTGATACCACTTGTCACACTTCTAGTTAATACATTAGTTAAACCATATATAAAAAATTTAAATAGTGATAAATGAATACCATATCTATTAGTGGATACTTATTCCGAGTTTATATATATATATAACATTAAACTCACATATTTCATTGCATGCATATATCTTTATACACATGAATTCATAATAAATTGAAACATGATTTGTTGGCGTACTGGTAATAATATAGGGTCCTATGGTTATACGACTATAGTCAGAGAGTACTTGGGATTTCCAGAAACAAATAGCAGGAGTTTGAGTTCTAGACTCTTCCTGTTGATAACCAGATATCCTCCATATCCTTGGGAAAGTCACCGCATCAACGACTCATTTCGCAGGGACTCCATTTGACGGTGTTGGGTAATCCCCTTAAACCCTTATCATTTGCTTGTTGGGTGTTTTTTTTCTTTTCCTTTTGTCAGATAAAGTGCTCTGTCAGCTCCATCTATGGTCCATGGCATTCGATGCCCTCATTCCTTGTCAGCTCCATCTATGGTCCATGGCATTCGATGCCCTCATTCCTTCAAGACCATGGTTTGGTCATGTTGTTTGATGCTTGTCCTACTATGTTGTGAATCCTTCAAGTCTTTCACTGGGTGATGCATTTCTATAGAGTTACATACTGTCATCCATAGATTTCTCTGTCCACCAAACCAGATCAGGTAAGAGCATTTTTTCCTATGAAGGTTTATATTTGTTTTCTTGCAGCTAGATGTGTCCTCCATTACATTCTAATTAAAATCTTATCTTTTGGCTAGGATGCTTTGTAGGGTTCTATGCAATGAGGTATTGATTGCAGAGGTCCATCACCTTTCTATTTCAATCATGTTTGCAAGTTTCGACACTAGTCATTTCACTCGATCTCCCAGTAATGTTAATGAACTTCTTTATGGTGACTTGGTTGTATGGGTTTTCATAATTTTGGTGGTTTTGACGACTTGTTTCCATTCTAGAGATTAGCTCGATGTTCTTATGATTATAGTCCTAGAAGTTCAGAATTTCTATTATTATGCCTTTGTGGCATCATATTTGTATTTTGAACATTTTCGACCAAAAGACTTATGTTATTTTATGGGTTTTGCAACCCTGGTTATCTCACAACCCAATTTGTAATTATTTTGGTAAATTGAATGTTTAATCCCTGTGCGTAGAAATAAGTTTGTTTCCAGCACTTACAAGAAATGGATCTCTATTCCTATATGAATTCTTGATGTTCTGTAATGCCACATGATCAATTTATATTTAAGGTGTTGGTTCCTGAGCATAGGTTTGCTTCTCTTTATGGATTATTATGAGACTATTTGGGCTGGCTTGCATGTTCTGGTGCTACAATCATTTTCCCTTCCACTTTTTAGGCTTTTACGTTTCTTACTGTAGTGAATATGTTTCATGTTGTTAACAAATAAGATTCATACTGTTAGTGAATATGTTTCACATTGTTAATAATAAGATTCACATTGTTAGCGAATGTTTTTATATGATTGGGGTTTTGTTTGCATTTCTTCATGGGGACAATTATATGAATAAATTTTTTTGTTCTTCCTTAAAGAAAATTAAGAAATTTAGTCTTCATACTCTACTTCTATTTTGTATAGGGATTCTTGTCCTCCAATTTTCTTGAAAATCCAATGGGAATATTTGTTCCCTAAGTTCTAGTTAGTTTCTGAAACGACTGAGTATTTTACTTATGTGGTTCTATTTAGCCTAATTGTCTTTTTCTTAAAATTTCATAAATAATTCCTACCTAACCTTCAGGCTATTTGGGTTGGAGTATTGTGACCCTTTGCAAGTATCTTTTTTATTAGAGGGCCTACGAATAAGTTGTTCTTCTCCTTTCTGTCTTTGCAATTTGCCCAGAAAGCTTCAACTACAACTTTATCAGTTACAAACGGTTTCCTATTTCTTTTTTATTTCATGTTTGTATCTTGGATATTATTATCATAAGAGTGGAATACCTCTGTAGAAATTAATTACCCTATTCACAGATTTCATTGTTTATTCATTTCTTTCTTTTCCTTATAGTCTGATAAGTTCATGTTAGTTATCTAGCATGTTGTATAAATTCTTCCATTGATAAGCACATCTGTTACCTTCAGTAGAATAACAAGTATTACCTTATCAATATAAAAACTTTCAATCACATATGTGCTTATCTGAGTTCTGTAGAAATGTTGTCAACTGTTGGTGTCATATGCAACTATAAATTGACCAATTTCCTCCCAACCTTGAGACTCGCTTTTAGAACAAACTCACCCCTCTGAGTTGTTACCCACACATTGGGTGTTTCCTGTAAGACTAACAACCTTAGTAGTTTACAACTATTTTGTCTTAACCATACATAGCTCTTGGAATCTGTCTCACATATCAACATAGAAATATTTTCTCTCCCTGTCATCTCTTCATCTCAGGGGCCAATACCCTCTTGACTCTTTTTCCTTGATAATAAATATACAAGGAAGTAGTTATGGATAGGTAACTGCCTATCCTAACTACGTGCCATGTGAGAGTTATATAATTGTTATTATCAAGACATTTGTCTCATGCACATTTTAAACAAAATAATAATTATATAAACTTAAATAGTAATTATTCAGTTTGTTTACTGCATTAATTAAATTTTATAGTCTACTTGGAACATCACATCAAAACACTTATTTCATTTTGCATCATAAAATAACAAAAATTATAATTTTATTTTAATTATTATTAACTATGAAAAGAATTAATACTATAACACTATACTATATATATATAATATATATATATATATATATTATGTATATATATATATATATAATAAGATTCTTGATCATGGAGATTTACCTCACTTTACCATGGGATTCCTAATATATAAATAGCTTTTAGTAACAATACCATAGGCCAATGGGCTAAAATTCTCAATACCACTATACCCAAAAACCATAACTCACTTCATATAACACTTGCTTAATGACATTTTTTTAATTAATCGATTAATTAAAAAATTGAAAAAAATATACACTATTTAAAAATTAAATATCAAACTTTCTATTTTTTATATACTATTATAATATTTTTAAAATATTTAATAGAGGTTACATTTCTATTTTTTTACTTAATAATTTTTGATAATTGAATTAAAATCTTAAAAGTTATATTTGAAATTCACACACTTATCAACATAATTAATAATTTCATCTTTAACATTTTTCAATAACAATGTGTTACACATTTTTCAATATTTTTTAACCTACTAAATTGAAGTACATTCATTTACTTATAAATGGTTTTTCATCTTTAAATTTATGTCCATTCATTTACTTATAAATCGTTTTTCGTCTTTTTAAATTTATGTTTTTCTAGGAACTCCACATTTTTCATTTGGTTAGTTTTATATCTGTATGAAGAAATATAATTGTTTATAAAGTGTATTACATAAAGTGAAATAAAAACATTAATATATGTGTTCCAACTTATATATGATTTTTTTAAGAGATTTATTGGTATCTACAGAGACTATATGTATATTTTCTTATTAGTTCTTGCCTGGGACTATTAGCGATCGATCGATCGTTGACCTACCATTATTTGGTACTTTGACTGGTTTTCCTTTCGGTGTTTTCAGATTTTAACTTAAGTTTGATGCTCCCAATTTTATTTAACAAACCATTATTTGGTACTTTGACTGGTTTTCCTTTCATTATTTGGTACTTTGACTGGTTTTCCTTTCGGTGTTTTCAGATTTTAACCTAAGTTTGATGCTCCCAGTTTTATTTAACAAACCATTATTTGGTACTTTCACTGGTTTTCCTTTCGGTGTTTTCAGATTTTAACCTAAGTTTGATGCTCCCAATTTTATTTAACAAAATTTTACCCAAATTTTTTGGTTCGGCAAACAATTGAGGTCTTATTGCAGCCTTCACGTTGCCCGATGCAAAAATATTGAAGCAATTTCATTTTATCCAAAGTAAGTTGCGGTAGGGTATGCAAAAATATTGAAGCAATTTCATTTTATCCAAAGTACGTTGTGGTAGGGTGTGTGGGAAAAGTAACTTTATGATTTAACATTGTTGTTTTGTTTCTTTAATTATTATGATCGCAATTTTTTTACCACTTCAAAAACATAAATGGCCTTGTCTGATTTGTTTTACAAATAAAATTTGAATATTAAATTCAAAAAATAGATATTATTTGTTTATATATGTTTAATGTTAAACTGGAAAATAGATTGGTTGAGTTGTGGTTTAGGAAATGACTATTTTCAGAAAAAGATTGAAAGACTATATTTGGTGTAGAAAGTTGAAATTTTACTATAATTTGTTTCAAAATTAATTAATTAATAAATGGCCTTGTCTGATTTGTTTTACAAATAAAATTTGAATATTAAATTCAAAAAATAGATATTATTTGTTTATATATGTTTAATGTTAAACTGGAAAATAGATTGGTTGAGTTGTGGTTTAGGAAATGACTATTTTCAGAAAAAGATTGAAAGACTATATTTGGTGTAGAAAGTTGCAATTTTACTATAATTTGTTTCAAAATTAATTAATTAATTTAGTTTTAATTTTTTTAAATAAAGGGTTTATAATAATTAAGTTAATTAATTTATTTTTTTGAATTAAATTGAGATAGATATATCCACACATATATTATTTTCTATATTCCTTATGTTAAACTAAAGATAGCGCATATTTCTGTATCCACATGGGGAAGCATATTTTAATTTTCTAAGCAAAGGTTAGATTTCATGTTCCATGATTTTTGGAAAATATGTCTCTCCCTGAACTTATAGATGATTCCATATGTCTCTCCCTGAACATATAGATGATTCCATATATCATTCACACTTAGATTCACATCATTTACAAGCAGCTTATCTTTTTAAATAGAATAAATATCATCCGGAAAAATCTGATTTATATTAAAATATAGATTAAAATTATATTGCTTTTGGATTAATATTTTAAAATATAAAATGGTTATTGAAAGTTAATTTATTGTTTTGCAATATAATAAAGTTTGATGTCGGCTTATTATTATCTTTTTTCGCTTTGTGTTTCTTTATAATGGTTTATTTGACACAAATTCAAATTACCACCATAATTTTTCTCTAGCATAATTCATGATATTATATGGTTCGTACGACCAGAACCAGTTTTTGGTTGGGCAAACAATTGAGGTCTTATTGCAGCCTTCACGTTGCCCGATGCAAAAATATTGAAGCAATTTCATTTTATCCAAAGTACGTTGCGATAGGGTATGCAAAAATATTGAAGCAATTTCATTTTATCCAAAGTACGTTGTGGTAGGGTGTGCGGGAAAAGTAACTTTATGATTTAACATTGTTGTTTTGTTTTTTTAATTATTATGATAGCAATTTTTTTACCACTTCAAAAACATAAATGGCCTTGTCTGATTTGTTTTACAAATAAAATTTGAATATTAAATTCAAAAAATAGATATTATTTGTTTATATATGTTTAATGTTAAACTGGAAAATAGATTGGCTGAGTTGTCGTTTAGGAAATGACTATTTTCAGAAAAAGATTGAAAGACTATATTTGGTGTAGAAAGTTGAAATTTTACTATAATTTGTTTCAAAATTAATTAATTAATTTAGTTTTAATTTTTTTAAATAAAGGGTTTATAATAATTAAGTTAATTAATTTAATTTTTTGAATTAAATTGAGATAGATATATCCACACATATATTATTTTCTATATTCCTTATGTTAAACTAAAGATAGCGCATATTTCTGTATCCACATGGGGACGCATATTTTAATTTTCTAAGCAAAGGTTTGATTTCATGTTCCATGATTTTTGGAAAATATGTCTCTCCCTGAACTTATAGATGATTCCATATGTCTCTCCCTGAACATATAGATGATTCCATATATCATTCACACTTAGATTCACATCATTTACAAGCCGCTTATCTTTTTAAATAGAATAAATATCATCCGGAAATATTAAAATATAGATTAAAATTATATTGCTTTTGGATTAATATTTTAAAATATAAAATGGTTATTGAAAGTTAATTTATTGTTTTGCAATATAATAAAGTTTGATGTCGGCTTATTATTATCTTTTTTCGCTTTGTGTTTCTTTATAATGGTTTATTTGACACAAATTCAAGTTACCACCATAATTTTTCTTTAGCATAATTCATGATATTATATGGTTCTTACGACCAGAACCTCGTGCATGCTCTGAATTTTTGATGTAAAGAAAATTCCTATAAAGTAACCCCCATAAAGTTACCATGCAGGACAGATGTTTGAAGCAAAGGAGACATGTCTTGCAAGGACCTTTCCACATGTCCTTTTGCATGCATGCAACATTAGTATTGTAAGCTCAAACTCAAGTATTGTAAATAACACCATGCTTAACCAGTGCATACCTGAGAGAGCAGTGCGCTGATTTTCACATTTCAAGACATTGTTACTCGAACTTTGGCTTTGACAGTCAGCAAAGGAGACATTGTTGACATTGTTGCTGAGGAGTGCCCTGATTTTCACATTTCAAGACATTGTTACTCGAACTTTGGCTTTGACAGTCAACAAAGGAGACATTGTTGCTACAACTTGAGGCTTTGAGAGCCAGCAAAGGAAAGGTGCAACGATTGGCCTCGAGTCTCTCCATCAATTTCATGAAGTTTAATGTAAAATTATTAAATCTCGCTTCCTTATTTCCTACAGTCTGTGTAGCTTTCTCGTTTTCAGGTCTAGTTTCCCTTATTGCATGCCGGTCTTTCTCACTGGGCTTGCATTATGTGTTGCTTTCTCGTTTTCAGGTCTGGCTTCCCTTTTTCTATGCAAGCCTTCTACCTCATAAAAGGGCTAATGGAAGTGCTGTAGAAAGTGGAATTCGGGTGTTGTCAGTGCCAGGTAAGAGTAGTAGAATTATGAAATTTTGTTTCAAAATTTGCCTGTGTTTTTTTTTTTTTACGTCATTTTATCTAGTTTGTAAATTTTTTAGGTTGAAGACTTGTGTATCGATGGGCTGGCTAAGAAATAGGGATAGGGATTTTCGTTCTTTACGCCAATCTGTGAGAAATAATAGGAATCAGAATTTGTGTGTAAAGCTTTTCTGGGAGTATAAAAAGTCATGCAGAGATAAAGTCTATATAAACGAAGAAGATAAAGTCTATAACATTTCTCTTTTAACGCTTTTTGAAATATAAAACATTACGCTATTAACTCGGCCACCCCTGTGGGTCTTTTAAAGCAATTCCTCCCTAAGATGCATCATGATTAGGTCCTTCCTGGGATGTCTTCCGTCTGTCAATCTTGAAATACTTTTTCCTATCGAATTCTTTCCAATACAGATCGTTTTCCGATGTGGATAGATATTTCAACTTCTGTACTGTCATTTAGGAATTCCAAAATTGTACAAGGTCACAACTAGGTTAAATTCATGTTATCGAAATAGTGTAAGGGGATTTGAATTCAAGTACTTGTAATTTTTTTATGTAGTCTCAATTCTAATTAATAGAAGTTCCCGGTCCCTTTGCTCTGCGTTTAGTTTGTCTCTGAATTTCCTTTTGCATTTCTGAAATTACATTTCTATATTGCTCTGAGATTTACTTCTTGCAATTTGCTTTCACTGTCGCTAAAAACACTTAACTCATTTGGGTAGAAATTGAAACCCGGGGGAAAACGATATTAATTATATGATAAAAAGACACTCTGGCAAACCACCCAGGTAGTTACCCACCCAGGGATTGCAATATTTGTGGAAGTTCAGAGCAAGCCCATGAAGAGAAGATTCCAGAATGATAATGGTTCATAAGTTTCAACGACCGATGTAGTTTAGTAGTGAAATGAAACGTGGCGGTCAACCAGAGATGAGATAAAAAAGAAAACCTTTATTACCAAAATTGTGTGTCCTTTGAACCCATAGAATTGCAATCAATTCATTCATTTACAAAATACATTCATAAAATACATCTTATATTCCGGTGGTTGGGTGGCCTTCTATCTCTATAGTAATAAAGTGAGTCTCCCAAGTTAAAAATATTGTTACATGGATATTTTTAACTTATATATTATTTTTTTATAATTAATAATAACAATCATCATAATTTAAAATAAAGTTATAATTTATTTTATTTTATGATTTTTAAAATTTTACCAATATATAATGTAAATATTTTGATATTAACTATGAATTAATAGCTATCTATATTTACCAACCATTTAATTATATAATTAAGCTAATTAATATATATATCTGTATATATATATAAACCATCCTAAATACATATATACTTATTTTATAAATAAATATAAAAAAAACAAAATTTCCATTTAGAAAAAGAAATACCTGCACATGATCTAGATTTCCTAATTTCAGAATATTCTTTGTGGTTTATATAATTGAATATATATAATCGCGGGTTTCCAATTTACTTTCTATTTTGAAATTCATGCAATGTGTTTGCTACTTTGTTTTCACTTTAAGAATTCTCAGCATTATATACATTAAAAGGCATGTGAATATTTAAATGACCATTAATATTATCAGCCATATTACTATTCTACAAGAATAACATAGTATAATGTGTAAAAGTTTGTAAGATTCATAACCAGGACTACTTTAATAATAAAATCAGGACTTCAATATTAAAATCAGAACTGATAAGAAAAGTTGATAAAGAAATACAATTCCATAAAAAAAACCGATCAACAAAATGGCCAATCATCTTTCCTCGATTTCAACTCAGTCATTCTCAACCCGCACTCAGTCATTTCACCTACAACAACCATAAATTTCTGCGCATCAGACTTTCAACAAAAGCCTGAATTTAGGTGGTCAGAAATTATGATGTACAAAAGGTTGCAATTTCTCGGCTCTTCAATTTAATCTCCCGCACTGTTGCTCTGTCTTCTTAATAACAATATTCTTGCAGAGCTCCAATTCATAAATCTATACTACCAAAAAGAGGAGTTAGAAGTAGAACCTGAACATATAGAGTGGTAGGGATTTTAATTAACAGCTCCAGAGGCCAGAGAGGTGGGTTTAGCAATGAAGGTCGGCTTCTCATTCCCCGCCATAATCACAATATCTCTCATTTCATCCTTTTCATCTAAAATCTCTGCCATATCGCCCTTCCTCTCGTTCTTCCCATCGCCTCCATCCTCAGGGTTTCCTGCAGTGTAGTCCCTGACGTAGGACCATGCCAGAATAATGAGAGCAAATCCTATGAGCACAAGCATGGCGCCCACCCCACCCAATAGATACGGAACTGGAGATTTCTCTCCTGATATATGGCTGCTTTCTGTGCTGTTCATATTTGAATCTCAACATGTTTCCAGAGTAGGTGAACTTTGCTTTATCAATATTCTTGGTTGATCTAAAGACTATTGTGTATAGGTATTGTATCTTAGAGCTAGAATTTGGGAGAATCTATACATAGACTATCTGCTACGATTACCTAGAAATGTTTCCTTTTTCCTCCATTGTTGTAAAGGTTTTCCTTTGAATTGAATGGTTATTATTCTAAATTTTAATGCATCATGAGTTCATGAACTACATACTAAAAATAGTAAGGCTTTCTTTTTATGATTGTTATGATATAGTTCCTATTGTTCAAACTGTCCTGGAACTTAGAAGATGATTATATCATGAATTACGCTTATTTTTACGTTAAGTTGCTCTTCTGTTTATAGAGATGGTTATATGAGTATTTATTATTCTATGTATTGAATCATGTGTATCATGGCCTTGATATGGAAATCATGGCATCTATATTTTTTGAAACAAAGTAATGAGCACATTCTTGATGTGATTCATGAATTTGCATAAAGTATCATATGTAAGTATCTCCATGAGTAATCATGTGCAAAAGTATTAAACATTTCATTGTATAACATTAATTTTGGATGCCGTAAAATGGGTAAATGGAGAGCGAGTTTAAACACAACATGCTTCTCTAAGTCACTATATAGTTTAAGTTTGTATTTCAGGCACTCTCTGGGGAGGTCCTTACTTTTAGGCTTAGCTTTTACCTGCTCATTTATGAGGTTGAGCTCGTTATGAGCGATTAACATTTGCTACTGCTATAGTTAGAGAAAAAAAGACATTTGCTACTTCTGTAGTTAGAGAAAAAAAAATTTACCAGGGTTCTTTGGTGCGCTGCTTCTGTTGTCCTCATGATTCAGCTGGAGATTGATCCGTCAACTTTATACTTTATTCATTTCCTCTACGCCCAACAACATTCAGGTCCTTGCCATAGATTTGCCATAGATTTGTTTGATCAAATCCTTGCGGGCAAGAAGTACAAAATGAAATTTTGCAAGTGGATGTTAACCATATTTGGGAAATTGTAAGACTGAATTCATTCGATGAAGGCGTGGCTACTTCCTACATGGCAAGTACAGAGAATCAGAGTTCTGTTCTGCACTAGAAGAAGAATTGTTTCCCTAATCCCAACCATTTACTACATATAGGTCTGAACAAATAAAAGATGGTGGTTAATGGTTTTCTGTTTGCAATGCAATTTTGTAGTGTTATTGTGGCAGACCTGGCAGGGACTACCGCCACGGCAGGGGCTCCCTTGTTCAAAATAAGAATGAACTCTTTTTACATCCAGTTTCCTTTCCTTTGTTGTGTATGTTTAATTTTTGTTTTGATATCAAAATTTGGTGTGAGAGGCCATGAGGAAGAGAGCTTTATCGAAAGAGTACATAATAGTTGTGAGAGTGATGGAATTTTGCATAGTGATAGAATCATTAGTTAATGTGAGGAGTTGTTGTTGTTAGAGGGAGCCACTAACAAGAGAATGGTATGTTCAGAAATAAAGTTTCTATTTGTGAAATAATTATATACCATTTGATTTTGGGTGCATAGACATGAGATAAGATATGTGGGGTATTTATGGTGTTTGTAAAGACATTTTAAAAATTTTCGTGTTATATTAAAATTTGTATTGCTTCTAAATTTATTTCATTTATTTTTTTATTTAGTAAAAAAAATAATTGTAGATAAGTTTTTTAGTTATTAATCCATGTCAAATTTAATGGATTATTATCTAAACATATTGCTTATAAATTTATTTCGTTTATTTTTTATTTAGTAAAAAAATAATGGTAGATAAGTTTTTTTTAGTTATTAATCCATGTTAAATTTAATGGATTATTATCCAAACATATTACATGTAAGTTAGATGCATTGAATAACTATATAATTGCGAGTTTTTTGCATTTTGTTGAAAAGATATAGTGTATGGGTAATTATGTTTGGAGCTGAAGTTAACCAATTATTCTTATAATTAATAGATTCCTATCTAAACTAAGTATATAATATGTTTTAAATTCTATAAGGTGCAAGTTCAACATCTACATTTTTTTAGAGGGATAAAATGGGTGGGTAATTAAGAGGAGGGTTTGTAGTACTTCCTATTCCAAATTTGTTTCCATAATCTATTACATCCTTATTAGGATATTCCGACTCATGGGAAATAGTTAAGTATAACTTGATCTAGTGTAGAGTTAGGTAAAGTGTGTTTCTTTACTATGTCCTTTTGTAACTTACATTTCGACAGTCACGATATGTTCTAGACATGAAGTGATCCCATGGTTCATTCTCTCCTCAGTATTACCGACACTTGATACATGGCTTAACACCCAATTGGTCCATGATCTCTATTTAAAGAGCATAGAGGGTCATTTGTAAGGTGACCACTCATGAGAAAAGCCTATGTAAATTTTTTTTTTTATTAATAAATTGCTTGAAGTGGCCGCGTCAGCTTGGGTCGTGGATTGTTTCCTTCTTTAAGGGCTTTAAACACGTCAATAATATTGGTGTATTGATATGTTATTTGTTTATGAGTGGTTTAATTTGGTGTTATATATGAGGAACTTACCCTTTAAATTCCTACATGGTACCAGAGGTATTTGAGGGTCGCATCCATTGCTGATCCAAATACGAAGCCGGTACAACTTCATCTGGTTGTCGCTTCCTAGATCTATTGTTTCAAATTGCTTTTGGGCTGAGAGGACTGCTCTATTATGTTAGAAGCATCTGTTCCAGTGAGGAACCCATTTCGTTTCATGCGAAAAGGTTTCCGGTAGTCTTAGATACATCATTTTTAAGATCTGGAGGTATACAATCTTTATTTGCAGTTTTAGTTATTCATCTCTTTGTTTATTTCTATTTATTTAGCTTTCTATTTTTTATTACTAGATATATACCTTTCATTTCTGTGTATGCTCTTTTCCCTATGACTGTGTCTGATTTGGGTAAATAAGAAATGTAAATGAAGGATTTTTCTCATGTGTATGCTCCTTTCCGCTGCGCCTTAGTTTTATCTCAAAAAATTAGAAACATTGAGTAAAATATTTAGTTTCCGATGAAAGCAAACTTCAAGCCATGAGGTTTGGTTTTTTTTACAAGTCTGTGTTGGGTTGTGTGTTTTTTGTTTTGTAGACAAAAATGGCTTTTCCAAAAATTACTAACCTTTTAATCTAGCTCAGTTGGTCCAAAGTTACCTTATGAGAACAGAGGTCTTGGGTTCAAGTCTTTCTTTTTGTTGAGTTACTTTTTCAAAAATCACACGTAACCTATGATTTAAAGTTACTTTATGTAAAAGTGTTCTCACCCATTATAAAAAGTGAGTCACTTATAATTCTAAAGTCTCTTTATCTGTTATTTAAGTTACAATTTAGTGGGTAGCTCATCAAGTACCATTGTAAAATTTACTTTCACTTATTTATAAAAGTGTGTCACATCATTTTTTTCTAAAAGTGAGCTAATTAGATTAAGTTTGGAAAGACGGGGCATTTTTTTTTTAAATATAACATTATCATTCATTTCCACAAACTCACGTACTTCGTCGGCATCTTCAACAATGTTTCTTCAAAAATACATAACTTCTTCATCCTGAAGCTGTTTTCAAAGCCATTTCTTTTAATCGGTGTAATTTTTCGATATCTTTCCATTGGAACACTTAGTTTTAGCATCTAAAACTTCAGTTTCAGTTAAAATGGAAATTTCATGCCAAGTTATTCTTGAAAACACCAACTACCTTGAATGGGTGTCCTATATGTAAGATTTACGTAGAAGTAAAGGTCTCTATAGAGTAACCTAAAGCCAAGAGTCTAAACCTAAAGATGAAGATAAGGCAATCAAATGGGAAAATAAGAAAGATCAAGCACGCGGGTTGATAGGGATTTGTATTTCTCCAGACCTTTGATTCCATATCAGATAACTTGATACCCCTAATGAAGCAATGGAATAGCTCAATAATGTTTTTGGAATTAAAAATGAAATTAGAGCCCATCAACTTGAAAATGAGTTGCTTATGTTGGACCCTAATAATTTTTCTTCCATTGAGGATTTTTTGTCCAAGTTCAAGACCCTTATAATTCTCTTGGAAGGTGTTAAGGTTGAGAAAGAATATGGAAGCCTTATCTATTCCATTCTTACTAAGTTAGGACCAACATATTTTGTGTTTGTTTCCACCTTCCATTCTATTAGAGAAACATTTATTTCTCAAGGAAAAGCCTATAGGTCTCCCTCTTTTTATGCCTTTTTTATTTTTTAATAAGAGAACAAGAAAAGCTCTTACATCTTAGTCTTCTTAATCTTGAAAACTCTTCTAAGAAATCCTTAGCCAACCAGAAGAAACCAAGTTCAAAGAATCCTAAGAAGAAACATCCAAAAAAGAATAGTCCTAAACCAACCAAGGGTCCTAAGAAATTTCCATCTCAAAATGAAAAATCAATTCAACAAAATGATAAGGAAAATAAAAACAAAGGGAAGAATACTAATAGATATTGCAACTCTTGTAATCGATATGGCCACTTAGAATCCAAATTATTTAATAAGATGGAAGCCTTGGAAGCAACAATGAAGAAGCATAACATCCATTTGGAGCACTCTTCAACTTCAACTTCATCTTCAGGAATAACACTTTCTGCATGTGGTTGTTAAGAATCTCGGTCTAGTTATGCACTAAATTTATCTTCTTCTTCTCATTCTCATGAGCGGATCATTGATTCTGGAGCTTCTTATCACATGGCCAAAAACAAAGCCATGTTTTGTTATTTACCAAAAATATATATGTTGGTGATGATAGATATCTTAGTGTTGTAGGGATTGGAACTGTTCAACTAGACAATGGTCAATTTAATGATGTTTTGTATGTTCCAACATTATCCTGCAACCTTCTATCTGTATATTAGATAACTCATTCAGGTGCAAGTAAAAACATTGAATTTTTAACTCATGATGTTGTAATTAATGACCTAAGAGATCCTAGATAGATTTTATCTACTAGCATTCCTAATGATTCTACAAGGTTATATAAGTTTAACAACTTTGGGTCATCAGCTCTTCCCTCGCTATTTGTTGCTCATAATGATGAAATGAGCAAACTTTGGCATGAGCGATTTTGTCACTTAAACTATTGCTCCCTTCAAAATCTATGTAAAGAAAATATGGTGACAGGTCTTCCTAAGGTATCTTGAGGAGATGGTGTTTGTTCTGGATGTGTACTCAGAAAAAATCATCAGGATAGTTTTGAAAAAAGCACCTCTTGCATGCCTTAGCCCCTTTACAACTTGTGCATAGTGATTTATATGGTCCACTTATAGTTGTTTCATTCTCTTGCTACAAGTATTTCTTAACTTTCATTGCTGATTTCTCCAGACGCACTTGGGTATACTTCTTAAAACTCAAAAGTGAAGTATTTAAACTGTTCTTGGCCCTAAGGCCTTTGTTGAGAAAAATATGGACACACAATTCTTAAGCTGAGATCTGATAATGGTGGATAATATGCTAACGACAAATTCATCAAGTTTTGCATTGAGCATGGAATTCAAATGCAACATAATGTTCCATATACTCCACAACAAAATGGTGTAGCTAAAAGGAAGAATCACACCTTAAAGGAAATGGCTAATTGTATCCCTCAATCTAAAGGACTTAGTCTTAATTTTTGGGCAGAAGAAATTAACTATGCAAATTACATAGTAAATCAGACTCCTACTAATGTTTTAAAGAATATCACTTGAGAAGAAGCATGGAGCTCAACAAACCAGATGTAAGTCACTTTCATGTTTTTAGAAGTGAAGCATGGGCCCATATTCTCGATGATAAACATATCCTTATAACCTAACGGTGAAAAATGTATTTTTGTTGGATATTTTGAAGATGTCAAAGGATATAGACTTCTTTCACCTAAATCCAAAAATGGAATCATTAGAAGAGATGTAAAGTTTGTTGAAAATATCGGCTTACGAGCCTAGTTCGGTAGATGTGCCACCTCTCTTTATACCTTCTACTTTTGAAAATATTTATTCTTTAGATGATGACAGTGAGGCTAAAAATCCTCCCCCATCTTCTCAGGATCCTCCGTCAGCTCCTCAGCTTCCAAAATGGGTTCGTGCTACTTGGGATGTAGCAGGTTCTCTTGTAGGTGATCTGACAGAGCAGTGACGTACACGTTTTTAGGTTGATAGAGCCTCTTCTTTATTGGCTCAAGCTTCAACGAATTATGATCCTAACACCTTTGTAGAAGCTTCAAGCCATCTAGATTGCGATGCAGCTATGATGAAGAATATCATTCATTATTGGAAAATGATACATGGGATCTTGTTCCTCTTCCAAACTTGTTAGATGTAAATGGGTTTATAGAACCAAGTTTGGGCCAGATGGAAAATTGGATAAACATAAAGCTCGTCTTGTTGCTAAGGGATTTTCATAAGTTGAATGCATTGACTATATTAAAACCTTCTCCCTTGTTGCCAAAATGAACTCTATCTACCTTGTTCTTCCCATCGTTGCCTCTTTCAAATGGGAAGTCCATCAGATGGATGCTAAATCAGCCTTCTTACATGGGGACTTGTATGAAGAAATCTATATGGAACAACCTCCTTGCTTTATACAAACAGACTCGAACCTTGTATGCCAGCTTAAGGAATTCTTTTATGGTCTCAAGCTAGCCCCTCGGGCTTGCTATGCTAAAATGGATAGCTTTCTTTTAGATAATGGCTTTTCTAGGTGTCATTCTGACAATATTGTCTACACCAAGATTGTGGGTAAGTCTGTTATCATTATTGTTCTTTATGTTTATGATCTTATCCTTAATGGTAGTGATCCCAACCTTATAAACCATGTGAAGTCTAGCATTAAAAAGAAATTTGAAATGATAGACTTAGGATGCTTGCATTATTTTCTTGGTCTTCAAGTCTTGTAATCTAAGGAAGGTATTTCCATTTCCCAGTCCAAGTATGCCCGTGATCTTCTATGCCACTGTCACATGTGGAAGACTATAATTGCACCCCTTCTCCCTTTCAGTCTCAAGCCAAACTTTCAGTCACTTATACTCCCCTGAGGTTGATGCTACCTTATACCGTCAGCTTGTAGGAAAACTTTTGTATCTAACCCATACCTGTCGTGACCTTTCCTTTGCTGTTGGCCTTATTGCTGAGTCTATGCAAAACCCACATGAAAGTCATTGGAAAGCAGCTAAAAGAATACTTCATTATGTTTGAGGTTGTTATGAAACTAGCTCAAGAAAAGATAGAAAAGATATATCAACGCCTTAGAATTCAGCCTCTTCGAGGGGGAAACCTCCTTTACATTACATAAATGAACAATTCTTGGATGCTACAAATGAAAAGACCTCCTTTCTATATATAGGAGTCTAAGGGGGTCATAACATAATCAGAGCCTACATAACAATAATAATGTAAGGGCACAATAATAACAATAGTGGGCTTCTATGGGGCACAATAGTAACATAATGGGCACTACATGGGTACATCAATATAATAAGTGGGTTGTACTAATAACAATAAGGGGTTACACTAGTAGTATAGG
>APFE030806724.1:348525-380496 GCA_000404065.3 Pinus taeda | reverse complement strand
TTTGTTTGTGCAAGAGTTTTTCCTCTGCCTTCAAGGCTACTTGATAGGCATCCTCAACAGTTTTCAAACTCAACAGGCTAATCTCATCTTGGATCTCATACCTTAGCCCATTAATATACCTGGCTACTTTCTCCAAATCATCTTCTACATGCCCTGTTATGATATTTAACTTGTAAAATTCTTCCGTATATTCTTTAACAGACATTCCTTTCTGCTTCAGATTTTACATTTGCTTAAAAAGATTCAAATGATAGTCTTTAGGCAAAAACTTGCCTTTTAGTTTGCTTACCATTTTATCCCATTGCTTGATCTTAGATTTCCCCTTTCTCATTCTTGATGTCTGTAACTCGTCCCACCAGATGGCTGCATGGCCCTTCAGTCTAGTGACTACAAACTTCACCCTCTTATTCTACTCAACCTCTTCGTAATCGAAATACTGATCTATGGATCTAATCCAATCCATGAGCTCCTCGGCATTTAAACTCCCTTCATACATAGGAATTTCTATCTTGGGTTTGCTGCCAACTTTTGCCAACATCTTGAGGACTTTGGCAGTTTCATTTTCTTCTCCTGATTCCACCTCTTCATCAGATTCTTTTGAAGAACTCTCCGTTTTCACATCTGGTGCTCTTCTCTGAGCTGTTTCCATTGTCTCCATTCGTTCACGCAGTCTCCACACTTCTTCTATCAGGACTGCATTTGGTTCTGGTCTTCCTCGACCAATTCCTCGCCTTGGCGGCATCTTGGCTGCAACCACCTGTATCTTTTGGCTCTGATACCAAAAATGATGACCCTGAAATGCTGGGCGTGCTTCTCTCTATTGAAGAAACTAAAAATGATGATTATCCTTAAAAAAAAAACGCTGGTGCCCTTCTTTCTACTACAATTCACAATACAAATAAGAACACAGGACAAAAAAAAAAAATATCACATGCTGCACACAACCAAAAGAAATTCCCTCCCAACACGTGCTGGATGCTTTTGTATGGACTGCTTTGACTGATGAAGCACTGAAAGCATTGAGACCAATATAACTGAAGGAAGCACAAAGCTATCGTTGCTTTTTCATTGGGGTTGCGCGAAACAAAACACAAAACAGAATAGGAAATGCAACTTTTCTGCATTTATAAAACGTGTACAGCTCTGGCCAAACAAAAGTATTACCTTTAAATCGATTCCAACACATAAGGCAAAGAGCCCAAAGATACATAAACCCAGATTCTTTGCAGGCATACTGTGAGCGACAGTCATCCCATTAATCTCGCAATTGAATGCGCAATACCGGATCCAAATCCGCTCCGATGTGATGGATCGGTGGTCACAGTTTGTCCAGCAATTGATTGCCGAACTAGCAGATCACAAATCCGCTCCGATGCGGTGGATCGCCATCACCGGGACTAATTGTCCATTATTTATTGTCGATTTCATAACGCCAACGTGGATTTCTCTGATCCAAAACGGTGTATTTCAGTTCCACATCCGTGACTCAATAGGAATTTCTCCACGTTCTCCGTGTCATGGACTTCCCGACTCACAAAGGCGACAACGCTGAGCTTTGCTGGGGTATATATGTCCAGGAGGAAATATTTCAAAACGTTCACAATCATCATGCAGAGCTTTCATTTCCGACGCAAACCAGATTGATCCTGCAAAAAGATGCACTCAACCAGATATACCAATGCTACGTTGATCATTAAAACATCTCTTTGGTCAGCAATGGTTTGTTGAGATCCCATCTCGACATATTTATTTAATCTTAACAAGATAGTCAATGCGATTTTATATACAAACACAGATTGAATTTACTTTTATTTTATTACCCAGACATCAGTGTGCACCCTCTAGTATTTGTCATTCTATTTTAGAATATAATCACGCAAAACAGATCAAAATAGAGCTTTGGATTGGTTTTTTTTCCTTATTATTCTAGAACTACAAAACCATATACACGTTGTCCCATTCTCAGTCTAATACACACGGTCACACTGTCTTCTAATTATAAGAATTCTAACAATAAACTCCTACCTATTTGGGCTCGCATACACCTGTTATAACAACCTTAACAATAAGATAGACACGCCTACTACAGTAATAACTAATTATTTGTAAAGTCGCCTTCTTTAAAAAAATGAACAGAAACGAATTCCACTTTGTCAGGCCACAACATGTGGGCAATTTCCCACATTGTTGGCCCGTTCCGATGCTCCTGCATCACCTTGCTTCATTTATCCAATTTGGTTGGATAATAGAAATAGCACAAAATGCTTCCACATCCTCATCCTTGAAGAGTCTTCCCATTCGGTAGGGTCGCCATTTTTTAAGTGCATGTATTATTTCCAACATTTCCTTCTCATAAATAGCTTGCTTGATATGTAGCAGTAAAAGTACCCAATAAACTACATCAAAACATTTTTCGCTATGATGTTGATCTACCTGTTGTTTCGTTTGATTTTGCACCGAAGTGGTGTTATCCTTTAAAAGTTGGAGAACTTGTTGTTGATGCTCGATGTGATCTTTTACTGCTTGAACCTTTTTATTTTTGATATGTCCTTCTATCTCTAGAGTTTGGGGAGTGGTAATTTCTTCCAATCCTTTACAAGATATTGTCGGATTCATTTCTTGATGCTCAATGCAGATCTTTCACTTCTTGAACATTTTTCTTCTTGATATGTCCTTCTATCTTGATAGTTTAGGAGTGTAATTTCGACCAATGAATTACAAGATATGGTTGGATTCATTTCTTCTTTCTTGATGTGATCTTTCACTTCTTGCACCTTTTTATTCTTGATATGTCCTTCTACCTTAAGAGTTTGAGGAGTGGTAATTCTTGCCAATGCTTTACAAGATATGGTCTGATTCATTTCTTCTTTCTCTGGGGTGGGGTCCTCGTGTATATCCTCTTCTTTTGATGTTTCTTGATCATTTTCTTCCTCGTCTTCATAATCTATGTAAAATAATTTCTTCTAAGCACACTTATGACCTTTAGTTAATTTTCTATCGCAATTGTAACAAAGCCCTTTTTCTCTTTTTTCTTCCAATTGTTGTGGCGTAACCCTTGTAGGTTGTGGAAAAATAGAAGACATAACACTTCCATATTTATAGTTGTGAGGGGTAGACTTCCTTGTTTCCATTATTTTACTTTCCAATATATAACAAGCCCTTTTACTATTTCCAATTGTTGTGGTGTTGCTCTAAAAAAGGTGTTGCTCTTTGTATCCTCATAATGTGCTATCATTTCCTCTGTGAGAATTGACCACGTAATAAGTTTTTTACGAGAACAAAGCCCTTTATACCATAAAAATTGATCCGTTTCTAAATATGAAGATGCAATACATACCTTTTGTAACAGTGGTACACCATGTAGATCAAAATATTGCTCCATCTGAGGTATCCAATTTACCGGATGCTTGCCATCAAACTTCCTCATCTTGCTTTTTCTTGATTTTAGGAGCTCGATCTTGAAATGACTGTAACTTTGTACTTTTAGATCTTTAATTTCTGAAACTATGACCTGTAGTAGTACTCTGTGTCCTTTTTCCAATGCCACTAGTCTGACCCCAATCGGATTCTCCAATGAAGATTTATGCCAAATCTCGCATAGTGACCTGATTATAGACTAATTCAGTAGAGCGAACTTGTATGACATGCCACGTGTCACTATTTTGACCTTTGGCTCTAAACAATGTATAAACGAAACTACAGTCTATCCTTTTTCTGTACCTTCTTACAAAATTTCAATCTGATGCTCCGCGAGACAGTTATGACGAATTTCCCCAGGTCACCTGTTTTGAATGTAATTCAGGATTTTGCAAAGGGACCAACTTCCTCAGATCATATCTCCGCAAATATAGCGTGAAAATCTTTGAAATTTAGACCTGCGATTGCGTGTGATATCTTCTCAAATGGGTTTTTTTCTTTAGCTTCTGAAACGTCGCAGGAAAAAAGTTAGAGCGAAAATGCGATGATGACCTGTTTGGAGCAGCGAAACCCTAGAATCCAAAGCTTTGATACCAAATGTTATGAAACCAGCTCAAGAAAATATAGAAAATATAGATCAATGCCTTAGAATTCAGCCTCTTCGAGGGGGAAACCTCCTTTACATTACATAAATGAACAATTCTTGGATGATTCAAATGAAAATAACTCCTCTCTATATATAGGAGTATAAGGGGTCATAACATAATCAGAGCCTACATAACAATAATAATGTAAGGGCACAATAATAACAAGAGTGGGCTTCTATGGGGCACAATAGTAACAATATGGGCACTACATGGGTACATCAATATAATAAGTGGGTTGTACTAATAACAATAAGGGGTTACACTAGTAGTATAGGGGCCTAACGCTGACCCTTCATTTCCTTTTCTTCGATGAACAAACTATCTAATTCTAACCTTATAACTTCCAATGGCTCAGATTAAACTGATGAGGTCATTATTATTCCCTACCTAACTAATGATCTTCCAAGATTAAACAGTTTGGCTAGATCTTTATTCTTTATCTATCAACATGAAACTGAAAGCATGAATGAATCAACATTAAACTATTTGACCATCCTGGATTGTGGCATGTTTTCTTAATAAGTTGCACACAATATTATTCTACAAAGTAAAGTAAAAAGGAGTGGCATTTGAATTTTCACACTTTCATGATCTATTCTTATCTCTTTTGGGGTTTCAAAGATTATATCTTTTTTTCTTTTTTTTCTTTTAGTCCTTTGATTACTCTTTTAGGACTTACCCTCTTTACATTTTTTATTTCTAATATGGGAAAACATTTTGTAGAAAGCAAAGGTATGTATAATATTACAAGACTAACCATAGCCAATTCAAAATTATGAATCCTATTAGTATAGGACCCTAATAGTGGCTCCACATGGGGATGGCATTTCCTGGTGAAATGTAAAGAACTTTAATATCAGTAGTCTTTGAAACTGTATAACTACTCCTATGTGATCTGCTTTATTCATACATATGATGGTATGCCTTTCGAAGATCAGGGCCTTCTCTTTGGGCTTCATCCTCAAAAGATAATCATCCAATCCAACCTAAACTTTGAATTTTTATTTACAATTACAAAAGTAAATAAATTAACTAATGTTAATTTGAGGACAAGTATTGCTTCAGCATTCTACCATTGATTGGTCCACCTGGTAGATCTGTTCCATCTAGTTTGATTAAGAAAAATTCTTTGTTACCTCTATAGCCATAGATGATATAAGGGCCTTGCCATAGGAAATAAAATTTACCGTGTTTACCCTTTTCTTCTCTTCTAGAATTCCATTTGAGTACTTTATCACCTATGTAAAAATCATCAACTTTGGTTTCCTTGTCAAAAGTCTTTTTTATTTTGTCCTATATCACTTGTGGTTTGAGATAGACTTCTTCTTTGGTTTGCTGCAAATGTATTGTCTAATTTATCCTCCTTTGGATATCATTGGACTCTACCTACAGTTCTTGAATGATTTTCATCACTGGTACTCCTAAAGAGGATGGAAAAACAACATCAATTCCATATACTAGTTGCTAACGAGATGTACCAATGGACTTTTCGGTAGTTAGTATGTCTGCCCATAAGGCATTAATAAACATTTTGTTCCAGGTCTTCTTATTTTCTTCTAATAGTTTCTCGATGATATTAATAAGGCTTTGTTTCAAGATTTTGCAAGTGCATTACCTTGAGGGTAATAGGAAATGGAATGGCCAAGGGTAATGTGTTATCTATTACAAAAGTCTACTATTTTCTTGGATTTGAAAATAGCTACATTATCAGTAATGAACTTTTGTTGGCATCCAAACCTCGAAAGGATGTTGTTTTCAAGGAATGAAATGATGGCAGAGTTTGTGGCTTGTCTAGAAGGGATGGCTTCTATCCATTTAGTAAAGTAGTCAATGACTGTCAAAACCCATGTATGTTGGGTTGAGGAGGATAGGTGAATTTCCCCAATGAATTCCAAATCCCATTGTTGAAAAGGCATTTCTGTGGAGATGGGTTTCCGAGGTAATGGTAAGAGTTTCTTTTTGCCTTCAAATATTTGGCACTTGTGGCAGGAGGTCCCATATTTCTTGATATCTGTAAAAATGGTGGGATACTAAAAAATTTCCCTTAAAATATTATAAGCAGTTGTTTTCGAGGATAGGTGTCCTCCATAATCTCCTGCATGAAATTCTTGCATAACATTGCCAGCTTCATCTTTTAATAGAAAATTCAAAAAAATGGCACCATTATCTTTCCAAAATAAAGCATTCTCTATGATACAATATTTCATTGATTTGATTTTCAAGAATCTACCTTTAGTTCTAGATAAACTAGGAGGAGCTTGTAAATTTAGTAAAATAGATATGATATCTGTGTACCGGGCTGAATCTATGAAAGCTTCACTGATCTGTGGAGTCGCCATCTCTTCCTGGTCATCTAGTGCACCAATGAAATTTATATCTAAGGTCTTACAGTTCGATTCACCCATGAGTTTAGCTAAACCTTGGTCTTTGATAAGTTTTGTAGGAATTATTTCAATGTCATATTCCAAAATAGTGGCAATACATTTGCCTCTCTTCTCTTTAAGCCCATTCCATGTTAAAATTCCCTTTACTACTGAATTTGGAACATATGCAATGATGTGTGAGTATAAAATGTACACTCTAAAATCTTCAATAGAATTTACTAAAGGAAGTGTTTGTTTTTCCATTATGTTGTGCTTTAGTGTAGCCTCTCTCAAAGATTTGCTGAAAAATGCAATAGGCTGCTCATAACCTTCAGCAATCTTTTGCAACAAGACTATTGCAATAGTGTGTTGTGAAACAAAAGAAAAAATTATAAAGTGTTTTTTGAAATCATGAATTAAGAGGACAGGTGTTTTAGAAAGGGATTCTTTGATTGCCTCAAATGACTACTTAGCCTCTACTATCCACTTAAGTGCTGAATCGCTTTTCAACATGGTATTCAATTCTCTGATTAATTCTGCCAAGTTAGAAATGAATATTCTAAGAAAATTTATTTTGCCTAAGAATGATTGTAATTCCTTAATATTTCCAGGATGAGTGACCTTTAAGATTGCCTTTATTCTAGCTGGATCTATTCTAATTCCATCTTTTGATATTATGTGTCTGAAGAGTTTACCTTCTTCTAGCCCAAAGAGTGTTTTTTGGGGATTCAAGGAAATACCAGATTTTCTACATTTAAAAAAAACTCTTCTTAGGTGATATAGATGTTCATTATATAATTTGGAAAACATTGTGATTTCTTCTTGGTAAACAACTAGAAAGTTATGGATTTCTTTTGAAAAAGCTATGCCCATTTCTCTTTGGAATGTTGCTCCAACATTCATTAATCCAAAAGGCATCTTTAAATACATGAAGGTACCCTAGGGAGTGTTAAATGCAGTCTTTGCTTAATCCTATGCTTGAACTAAGATTTGGTTGTATCGAGAGAATCCATCAAGCAATGAAATTGTGGATGACCCTATTATCCTCTGGAGAATGTGGTCCATTTTAGGGAGGGGATAGTTATCTTTTAGTGATGCTTTGTTCAAGTTTCTAAAATCAACACAGAGTCTGATTTCTCATGTTTTATTTGTTGTGGTGACTAAATTAGAGACCCAATCTAAATATCTAATTGGTGTTATGATTTGTGCATCATACATCCTTTTTACTTCTTTTTCAATTAATGGCATAAGAACTAGATTAATTATCCTAAGCTTTTGTTTAAAGGGTTTATGATCTTCTTTCATGGGTATCTTATGTTGAATAATGTCGGTATCATAAGACTTGAGGTCTTCATAACTCTAGGCAAAGACATCTCGAAATTTTTTAAACAGAATTATGTATTTTAGATTTTCATCTAGAGGTAATGCTTTGGATATTTTGATAAGCTTGGGTTTTTCTTCTGTTCCTATGTTACATTCTTCTATGTCTGATCCTAAAGGCTCCATTTTCGGTTTTCTAGCTACATCATTTGAATCAAACAAATCTTCTAATGGGACTAATCCATTAGGAAAAAAGTTATTTTTAAGGTTTAAAATCTCAGAATAATCATTTATTATTTCTTCTATTTCTACTTTTTCTAAGTTATCTATTTCTAATTTAGTGAATTCAGTGGGTTTATCTACATCTAAAACATTTATATCTATCTCACTATTTATGATGTTATCTACTGTATAATCAGTATCTATGTTATAGTTTTGGAACTCTCCCCCAACATTCATAAAATCATAGATTTCATAATCTTGTGAAAAAATCTGCCAAAAATTTCAGATTATAAGGTATAATAGGTCTCTATCTTATTTCTGCAGTGTACTGGTGGTTGGGCTGAAAAGGTAATCTACAATTGCTAACAAAAGTAGCCAAACTGTGAGATTTCATGTTATGTTTCCTAGGAATGGTAGCAAAATCGGTTTCAATAAGTTCCTTAATAAAGTCTAGAACAACCTCTCTGTATTGGCTAAGTCTAGGATTATTCACAGAATATTCTCCTTTACTCTGTTTTATGATCAATTTTGAGTCTCCAATGATAGAAACTCTCTTGGATCCAAGTTTTCTTGCAATTTGCAGTCCTAAGATTAAAGTTTCATACTCTACCATGTTGTTTGTGCATTTAAATTTTAATCTAAAGGCATGACCTTTAGAATGATTATTTTCCATGTTATGAATTCAAAGTCCTGCACCCGCCCCTAATATATTTATAGAGCCATCAAAATTTAAATGCCATAGAGACTCATGTGTTATGTTTTCACTATGAGGTTCCTTATATTTCTCTTCTACAACTGTGATTTCATTTTTGCCATTGTCTGAATTATACAAGATAAATGAGTGCATATTGGAATGCATGGATTATATAGGGTAATTCTGTGGTTTTTCCGAACTACTTACCATGTATTTCATCAACGTTTCTCTGTAAATATTTCTTTGCTAACAAAATATAGAGATGGTAGCATATGACATGTCTAACTATAGAGATCCCTACAATATTTCTCCCCATGAGCAAGATAATATAATTTCATACTTGGGTGGGATATCACCAACTACTATGTCCATAACAATACTCTTTGTTGGGCACTAGACTAGAGCCACATACAAATTTTTAATCAGGCCAAGGAATTTGACTTGGCTAGAATCAAAGGAAAATAGGTCTTTGTAGGGTCTGGTAATATCTAAATTTAATCTTTCCATGATTACTTTAGGAATTAGGTTATGGGATGCCCTTGATCTAACATAACATTATGTAAGATTTTATCATGAACATTTAAGTTAATGTAGAATGGATGGATACCCCCTTTTTGATTTTCTCCATTTACTTCAAGACCAAATAATAACTTAGGTTTATCATCATTAAGGTTTACAACGTCTTCACCTTCACCTAAGTTTAGTGTTTCAGTGCTTTGTGCTTTGTATCATTTATTTTTCACTAGCTCTGTCAAAGGAACTGATATTTTCAATTTGGCTATCTCAGTCTTAATGTTGAATGGAAGTTGATTTTTTCTTGATTGTATCATATCTTCCTCAGAAATTGTGGTCTATGTACTTTTATCTTCTTTATCAGCACTTGGCAACTCAGTTTGTGTACCAGCAGTTTTGTTTTTAATTTTTTTATTTGCAATAGCTTGAGTAAGTGTTGAAGTTTCAGTTTCAACTGAAGATGTGTCTACAATTTTTGGGCTAGAAGTCTCCTCATTTCCTCTAGGGAGAGTTTGTAGAACTTTGGTCACAGGAGCTTCTGCTATTTTTTTAGTATGGGTTTGGACTGATTTCTTTGTGGGAAATTCTGTATTATTTTTGCTTCTAAGGCCATACTGCTTGTGAACTTCATAGATAGAATATTCATAGCCTTGTTTGTAGTCAAAGGACTCTCCAGATTCTAATTATAATTGCTGTAACATGTACAATTCTTATTCTTCCTCAGTAAGAAAAACAACGCCTTCGTTTTTAATCCCCAATAGTTTTATCTTGGTGTCATCCTCTTCTTCATGGTTTTGTGAACCTTCAACATAATTTTCTTGGAAAGGTGGTCTAATTTGTTGATTGGCCATAACATCTCTTGTTTTTCCAGTATTAAGATTTTTCCTAAAGTTGAGGTTTCTAATCGGGGGTCCTTGTTGATTTTCCCATTGAGATTTTATTTCCATATTTTCTATTCTATCCATTATCATTTCTACACTTTAAGCTAAATTTTCTATCTTACCATCTGAAGCAGATGGTTCCTCTTTAAAGGTAACTCTTTTCTCATTTCTCATCCTAGATCTCTTAGCTAATAAATAGTCTTCTACACTAACAACATTACTTTTCATATGTTCCAATGTTTTAGGGTGTCTTTCTCTTAATTAGTAAGACATATTAAATGATTAGGAAATTTAATTAGTGCCAAGTCTGGTGGAGGTTTGATAGTTGCAGGGATTTCATTATAGATAGTTTTGAACCTAGTACAATAGTCTTGAACAGATTTATTAGGAGCTCTTCTAATGTTTTCATATTTAGACAATATTTTCAAAGGGTTTTTCTTTCTTTCCCATCTATTGAGAAACAATCTATGGAAAGCAACTAAATCAAAAAAATGATTAGCAGGTAAACCTTTAAACCATTTTTTGACATCTCCTACCAATGTTTGGGAAAATAATCTCATTTGCACGTCAGACTCATCAATATCATGTAACTCAAAAACTTAGTCATTTTATTCACATGATGTTGGGCAATATACTGACCAATAGAATCAAATAGAAATATTTTACTTTGGTGGTCTTGGGGCATGGCATGTAGTTGAGATGGTAAGGCCAAAGGTGCATATCTATCTGCCATGGCTGATATTTTAGTTTGACTGGGGGGTAAAGTAGTGGTGCTTGAAGAAGAAATTGAGATGGATATACATGAACTACATGAAGTTGAGATGTTAGGTTGGAAAGGAAGTTGAGGTATGAATGGTTTTGGGGAATGAACTATAGTGGATATTGTAGGTGAGGTTGTAGTAAATGAAGCTATATTTACAATTTTTGAAGACTCCGTAGAAATTTCAGGGGTAGCAGTAGTTAGGGCAGCTAATTCAACTGATTGTTAAAGGTAGGCTTTGTCTATGTGCCTTATGAATGTTGAGGTTAAAGCTTATAGCTTGTCAAAAGCATCCAAAATATGTTGATCTAAATCAAGATGTATAGGAACCTTTTTTTATTCAATAAATTCAATAAAATTGGGCTCTATTACAGTCTCATGAATTGAATTTTCATATTTGGTATGAAACAAAGAAAGCTCAAATGATAAATCAAATTGAATATCCTCTAAACTTGATAACTCTTTAGGGACTGAATTTTCTTTAATTAACTGACTACTACTTCCTTGACTTTCTACCTTTCTTTTGTTTTCTTAAAATTCAGTTAGGATCATCAACTATTATAGCAGGGTTTGGATCTCGATGTGCCCTTGTATAATGTGTCTTTTTGGAAGTCCAAATTTTAATTTTTTAAGTGAAACCCTTTAACAACCCTACAATGACCTTAAGGTGTAGAGATGAGATTTAAGATTTCCTCTAAGATTTATTAGACTAGGGATTGTTCCCCAGTATGGTTTCCATTATGTTATCACTCTAAAATTTCCCTAGGGTTTTTATCTTATGTCAAAAGAAATATTATAGGTAACCACAAACCTGCTTTTGAGATCAAGATCTAGCCTTCCTACTGCTAAGAGAGGGCTCTCTCTTTACGATTTAGCTTGGTTGAGTTAATTGATTTTAGGCTAGTTATTTAAGCTTTATTGGGTTTTGACTTTCAATTGGTGGTGGAATTACTGACTTAGATGGATAGAGGTATGTCCTTTAGCATTGGGCTATGGGGTCAAGTATCAAGAAAATAGGACTGAATCAGGTTCTAAACATAGTGTTCATAGGTCAAGGTAGCTGAGTAAATTCAGATCTTTTAGGCTGGATGGTGAAGTGGTTTTCAATCGGGGTCAAGGAGCAGTTAAGAATTCCTAAACCCGATAATGAGGGAAATGATATAAGTCAATCGAAACTAGGGAAAAATGAAGGATTCCGTACTATGAATATCAAAAGAAAATATGAAAATGAATAACTGTTGAAGGCAAAGTGTACTTAAACAAATTTTTTAATAATATTCCAGCTATTCCATTCAATTTAGATAACATGCAAGTATGTTAAAAATTTAAGAAGATAACAGTTTGAAAAACAAAAAATACTTCGTTGAAGCGGCCCAACACATGAATCTTGTAATGCAATGCTTTTATTGCTCAATCCAATCTGCTAACTTGAAAAATTATACAATCAACCTTTAGGTTTTGGATCAATACAACTATAGAAATGTTTAGTAATCCACCCTCTATACTTCGAATTATGAATTATTTATACAAAAACTTATTACAAAATATCCCAAACGGCTTTAGCAATTTTTCAAGGAAAAAGAGAAATCTTCATGCAAGAAGATAGAGATAGATATGTAACTACTGCAAGTTGTCACTACTTATTTGGCTTTGTTGTTAGACCTTTTGTTGTTTTTTCTCCTTTGTTGTTTGTCTTCCACGCTAACTATTCTTTTAATTTGCCTTTTGACTCATGCTCTTTCATCTGATACTCTTTGACTTAGTTGATCTGTTGATTTTCTTTCACTGCTCTATAAGCACTATTTACGTTGCATTTTCACATTAAATCATTTAATTTTTGACAAGTCTCTATATCAGTAATTTAATATTTACCATTCTCATGTAGAATTCATCAGCTTCTGTATATTTTGCAATGGTGAGATTGTTTACAAAAAGATGTTTTACCTCATGCTGGAGGTAAAAGAGGTTCTCAAATGTCTAGTACAGAACCAATTCTGTAGGCATCCTTTTCATAGAGGAGCTATTGGCTTGATCCCTTGCCACTTCTCTAATTTTCTTCTTATAGACTTCATGTGGCATTAACCTATCATTTATTACCAATGGATTTGGTAGACCTTTCTCTCTGAAAGCATCAAATTTGACCATGAACCTACCTATAGCTAGCTGCATGGTTTGGAATTTGTCTTCAAGCTGCATCTTCAAGTTCCTCTTGGTGATTACTTCCTTCACCTCTAGTATAGTGCTAGTCGTGTCAGCTATGTCAAGTTCCTGCAATGCATATTTATTCTTTGAATTAAGGAATTGGATTATTCTTGAGGCTTCTTCTGGCATATTTTCAATTCTAGCCTTAACTCTTTGAATTACTTCACTAGCCTCTTTGTAAATCTTTTTGTTCAAAGATAACTTGTATAGGTGGCCAAATACCATTAACAAATTCAATGATACTGGCCCATAGCTTCTCTTTTCCTCAGGCAAGTGGCTCCTTCAATGTTAATTCTTTTTCCATGTTCTTTATCCTCTTAGTCAACTTGTTTGACTTATGTACTTCATTTTTATGCATAATTTGAGCCAGTTTATTCTCATCCTGTAGACTTCTTATATGTTCTTTAACTCTATTTATTTCAGTGGTCCAAATGGACATGTCCTCCATGACTTTGACCAGTTTACTTGCTTCATCACTTGGATGAGTTGCTACTGTTGTTGAACCTATTGCTGATGTAGTTGTTGTTGCAGCTGGAAGTGTTGTAGCTAGTGGGGATGTTGGGGATAATGAAGATGCCAAAGTTGAAGGAACTAATGTAGTAACTATAGGGATAACATTGGCAGTAGCTTTCTCAAGGCTGCATTGTTTTAGATGTATTTAACTATCCAATTCTTTCTCCATTTCTTTCAATTGAGAATTTAATTGAAGAATGAGATCCATCATTTTATCCTGATGATTTTATCCTTCTATGACCTACTTGGTCTGCAGATGTTCAGAAGGAGGCAACTTCAGTTTTTTCTTCAAAGTAGCAATATCCTCACTTTTCTTCTTTATTAGTTTTTCTACAGCCTTTATATCATTTGGATTATATCCAATTGCAATTACCAAGTCTTCGACTGACTTGATTTTGTTATCCTCGGCCTGTGAGGATGCGTTCTCTAGCTTAAACTATGCTATGATGTTTTCTAGAGAACTTTGAAGCTTGTGCACACCCATTTCTTTCTTAGACATTGCAGAGTAAATCATTTCACCTACATGCTTATGGAATTCAAGTTGATCAATAGGGTGAACATCCTTGGCCAAAACTTCAAACTATGTCTTCCTCTAGTCTGCTTAAGATCTAGGTTGTTGGATTGTATGTTGCATAAAAGTCATTTGCATTTTACCAGTTTTAATGTCAAAGGTTGACATTAATCTTTTCTAATTGGTAGGAGTATGTTTGAAGTACTGGGCATATGTTTCAGTATTTAATGCATCATTCCTCAACTTGATTAATTTGTACTTCTCTTTTATATATTTCTCTTTATCCACTGGTTTGCTAGATGAAGAGACTTCAATACTAAGTTGCTTTTCAATTATTTGAGTATTTGAGGTAGAAAGTTGATGAGTTTCCCCTTAAACTACTGGACCTTTACTTTTTTCAACCATTGTGTCAGTATCAGTGATTTCAATTGTCTCAATGGTGTCCACTTGCTCAGTTATAGGATTAAGCTTGGGCTTCTTCTTGTAACTAATTTCAAACCTATCATCTATAGCATCCATTCCAGATCTAGAAACTTCTTCGCTGGTTCTTTTTACATTTCTGTCCTTCATGGCTAGAGTTTGTAGAAAGGGACTAATACCCATTTGTTCCTGTAGGGTTGGAACCTACAGAAATGAACTAATATCTATCTTCTTTTACACATCTAATAAGGTATTTTTCAACCACTCTGGTTGTTTTGCATATCTTTCAATATATGGCTTGGACTCATGCATAAAAGGGCTTAATTTGAACTTAAGTCTTAACTTGTTTATGACTCCATTAGGGTCATACTACCACATAAAACTACTATTGAACTTCATTTAATGTAAAAAAAATTCTACTTCTTGTCTAGATTCCCTATTATTACAAATAAAAGGGCCCAATTAGTCTTTGATCTTGAACTGTGTTTTCTTCCTAGCTGACAGAAAATTGACCTCATCTGAGTTTATGATCTACCTAAAATACTCTAATACAAATATCCTCATGGGGAGGTATTTGGGCAACTTTTAGGAGTGAGCTGGCACCCATATATCCTAATTTTTGTGTGGTCCTGGTATAGATACCAGTCTCCCACTCTATTATTTTTATACAATTGTGAAACTCTCTTACTCATCATTGATCCTGGGTTGATTTCTTCTACTTAGCATGTTTACAACTAGATGAACAAAGGAATCATGAACTCTTTATAACTAAAAATAGTGGAATATCTTTGCATTAATGGTATCCAAAAGATGACAGATCTTGGATGGCCCTTAGTGTCTAACTTTTGGATCCTGACTCGAAACCTGTTTGATTGAAAATATAGGAACATGTGAAAGAATGTTGAAGAGTATTTGAATACTCACTCATTTGACAATATGATAAACTACTCATGGATTATGTCTACCAAGAATAGAGCAAAGTTAAAAACTATATCTAGAGGCTTGCATGGGAAAAAAATAGAAAGGAAAGAAAGTATAGCCTCATCTACATGCTCATCAGTGGTGTGTCCTAAAATACAAGAGAGCATGGTTATAATTTGTCGGGCTCTCTTAGAGAAAATGGTGGCAGCATATGGAGGAATATTTGTAAGAGTATGAGACTCTTTTATGATGAAAGTATGAAAGATTTGAGCTCTCTTGGGAAGGTCCATCTTTGTGGAGAGTTCAAGTAAGGCTTCAATGGAAAGTGGGATCTCATTTGGGTTTGGTTGGATTTGCAACATTTGATTTATTGACTCTACAGTAATGGTGGATAAAATTTGTTGGTCAGGAGAAACTATGGATCTTTGACTTCGAACATAGTAAGCTTGGTATAAGTGGATGATTTCTGGGAATAGGTATACCTATGGGAACAATTATTTGGAAACATTTGATTCCCATAGGTGAATGTCACCATTCTAGTTCAAGGATTTATCTTTACTCCAGCAGTGGAGTTTTAGTAGATGGCTAGGGGAAACAATGTCTTTAATTTGAAAATCTCTGTCGGCCAATGGGAGGTGTTCAATATCTAGGTGAGGGGTTTGCAGGGGTCTTACATCCAGAGTTCTTTTGAAAGCCATAATTTGGTTTATTCAACTGAATTACTTTTTATTTGGCTTTAGGAGTAAGGTCAGAAGCTCTAGAACATTGGGAAGGGTAATTACAGTCTGTGGAAAAGAGGTTTTGGATCCATAGTAAGGTTTTCTTCAGTCCAACATGGTTTTTTAATTAATTAACCTTTTGATAATTACTGTGCATAGCTAAAATTATAGGGTCATTCTGGTTCTTTGAAGATACCTGGAAAATGATGATTTCGTGCACAAAGATGGTTCTATTGTAGTAGAAGAGGTTTATGAGGCTTCATTTTTCTATTTTCTACTTAAATTTGGTGTCTATAGCATCTTTTGGTTGCAAAAGGTGGTTAAAATGGTTGTGCTACGGTTCAAGGTTTTAGAATTGTTTAACAAAGAAATTTTGAAGCGAAAATGAGTGAAAAGAGTGAAAGGGGGTTTTTTCAGCTTTTTCACCAACAATGGTTACATTTTGGCGTGAGATTTGGTAAATGAATAGTGGGTAGTTTTCTTTTACGCGGGGAGGCAATTTTATGCCATATCATACTGCTTTTGGGTGGAGGGCAGTATTTTCATGAGCACGCAATATAACTTGGTGCTTCCACATAATGAAAGAGTACTCGTCCGAAACCATGAATCTCATCTTCTTTTGGACCTTTAACTATCAAATGATGAAATTGTGCGATATGGATATGTGCTATTGGATCTGGAGGTAGGAGATCGAAGGGCTATTGTGCGGCGAAGTTGCATGGATGGAGTTGGGATGTAGTCGGTGGGGCCCAAGATTAAATAATACGACGGGTTTAATACTTTCTAAGGTTTAGTGAGGGTCAGGAAATTATTTTGCGGGTTTAAATATATAAAGAGGGACTTTAGGAAATAACTTAGGATAAGGGGTTTAGTGGGGTTTTAAGGGAAAGAAGTTAAATTAATAAAGGGGGAATCTATTATTTGTGATGGGAATGGATTTCACATTAGGGAAAGGGTTTTTACAAGGGTAAATGAAGAAGAAAGGGGTGCTTTGGAACCAAGAAGGGGACAACATCAGGGGATGACAAGTAATGAAGGGATAATGAGGGGAAATTAATAAACTAAGTATGTGGGGGTCTACTGAAATGAGGGGAAACTAGTAAATAAGCTTTAGTGAATGTCCTTTCTCTTTGAAAATTTCTCCTTCACATGAAACATAAGATTAAGCATGATGAAGGTGATTTTGACTTAGCAACCTTGTGCACTTGCAAAACTTCTATGTACTCTTTATTTACCCTAGCATTTTCTCTTCATTGATTGGGTGCATTTGAGCTTATTGAGCCTTCATTTCTTTTTATTTGATAAACAAACTATATAATTCTAACCTTATAACTTCTAATGGCTCAGATGAAACTGATGAACTCATTATTATTCTCTACCTAACTACTGATCTGCCAAGATTAAACAGTTTGGCTAGATCTTTCTTCTCTATCTATCAACATGAAATTTAAAGCATGAATGAATCAAGGTTAAACTATTTGACCATCATGGATTGTGGCATTTTTCTTAACAAGCTACACTCAATATTATTTTGCAAAGTAAAGTAAAAAGGAGTGGCATTTGAATATGCACACTTTCATGATCTATTCTTATCTCTTTTTTGGATTCATATTTTATATCTTTTTTATCTTTTTCTTTCTTTTAGTCCTTTGATTATTTTTTTAGGAATTATTTTTTTGCAAAAAGTAAAAGTATGCACAATATTACAAGACTAACCATAGCCAATTCAAAATTATGAATCCTATTATTATGGACTTGTTGGCTTGTTGGGGCCTGAACTAGTTTTGAAGTTGATTAACCAAACAAATCCCAGTACTACTGGCCCTTCTGGTAGCAGTCCGCAGAGCGCAAACTGAGGTCTCACCCGAAGTAGTATGGGAGGGTGTTGGAACCAAGTTTTTGCACCCTTGAGATGTCTAAGAGGTTGAGCTGGTCTAGCTGTTATCACCTCGAAATCTGCTAACACACTTTCTCCTTCGATATCGACTATGATTCCCTACAATCTCCCCATAGGTAGGATCTTTTGTTGGTTCACCATTTGTAGTTGGATAGTAGACCATTACAATGTAGGCCTTCCTATGTGCTTCCATGTCTGCTTTTGCAGGACGTTTGCATCTGATCCTAGATCCAAAATCACTTGGTCCATCTCATATTCTCCAATCTGCGTGATCAATCTCATCTCCCTTCCCATTCGTGTTGTGTTCTTTCTGAGCTTCCAGACTACTCGCGGTTCTCCTTGTGAAGTACCAGTGCATCTATTTATGAGTTCTTTCAGCCCATTTATAGCCTTGTTGTTGCGCAATAGCTTCATGCATGCTTCCAGGAATGTGGTGAGCATTAATGGGTCAATCTCTAGCTCCATTTTTTCTTTAGATCCTAAAGTGGAGGCATCATCGAAGCTCTTCTCGGCTTCCATTAAGGTTTCCTTATCATGCTCCAAATCAAACTATGGTTCCTTCATTGGAGCCTTGCGAAATTGAGTACTTTCTTTGGGCTGCTTGCCTTTGTCATCCCGAGTCATAATTCCACTTCAGAGCACGATATTCGCATTAGTGTCTTCCTCGCATGGCTTAGACCTCATCATTTGCAGGTTCTAAGTCAAGGGAGGTTGGAGTGATCCTTTATCTTACAACCTTGCTATCAGCATGGGACAATCCTCTGTCTCTTGATCAAATAATGTACAATATAAACATGATGGCTACATTGGATTTTTACAATAGTGGGCATAATGTCCTGGCCCTTTGCAATTGTAGCTTATCATCTATCTGCGACCCCTTCCTAGTCCTCCTCCACCTCGGCCTCGTCTGCACCCTTGAAATCTAGTTCACACCATCCTTGTGTTCTACTCAAGGGGCCGCATTTCACTCTGAACTCTGTAGGTAGGAGTTCGATCCATCATCAAATCATAACTTCTACACGCACACTCATCGTGGCCTATTGATCTACAGAAATTATAGAACAACTACTGTGAATTCTATGTATACTTCTAGAATAAATGGCAGTTATTTGTAGCACGCTTTCCTCCTATCCGACAAATCACGCACCATAGTGCAGACACCGCACTTGGTCCTCCTTGCACCTCCGGTCTCAATAGCATTAGCCCTCCTCCTGTGAGGTAATTCACGAACACTGGGTAGTGGTCCTTGTCATGCCCCTAGCCTTTGAATTTTATGCACCATACCTCATAATGCATTTCTCGGCGAGCTATCATGTCTTGTTTCAAACTCTGCATCTCAAGGCACAAGTTTTTCAACTGTGCGTGAATCTGCTGAAATCCTAGGTTGGGATCTTATATCAGAGTTTCATGCAATATCATCGTGACCTCCAAAGCCTCGACCTGATTTGTTAGCCTCTATTATGACAACGCGTTCCATAAATGCGGTGTTAATGATGCTAGAAACCATTTGTGGAGTTGTCCATTTGTTAACATCATGTTAGCTTCGTGAATTGTACACTTTAGTCTCTAATCCAGCTCCTAAGGGGTCTCGCCTAGTAGCATTGTGATTTCCTTAAACCCAATGATTGATTGTGCCTCTGACTTTAGCCTGCTAAATTCTTTATTCAACGCAGCTTGGATGTCTGCGATCCCCACATTCAGATTATCATTGGAATTCTTAATGTACCAAGTCAGCGCGTGTTCCTACAAAGCACTGACTAACATTTCCTTCTTTATATTGTCATCCATGACTCCCTGTGCTTCCCATAAAACTTTTATCACGAACCAAAATTGGTCCAGATCTTCATACCCTACTCCCTTGAACATTAGAAACTTTATCGTACTTGCCATAATTCTTCGCGGTGGTGGCGAAGGGGGTATGGGTGAAGATGGGGGTGAAAATGGTGAAACTAGTGGTGGTGCGGGTGGGGGTGGTATGCGTGGAATTCTTTACTGTATCAGATTGATTGCACTTCTTGGTGAGACCTACGCGAGCTCTTCCTCACCCCTTCGCAGAGGTGAAATCAAGGAGCTAGTTTCTATTTTTGTACTACCTTTGTTTCTGTAGATTCTCCCACTTCGCATAGCCCCAAACATCAATTTATTTGCAGAACCCACTTTTCACAAAGTAGCATTTTAATCCAAGTGTTCAAAGATCTAACGTATTTAGTTTGTAGCCCTTTGAGGAAGCAACATTGTGCCTCGATATAGCTGACTAAACTATCTACCGCAAACTCAGTGATGAATCCTCCTATGATTCAATCAAGCCAATGATCAACAGCGCGTGTGATTTGATCCTCTGATGCTTCCAATCTGTGCACTAATTCTGGAGTCCACACAATAGATCTCTCACGTTTACACCTTCTTTGATTATCTGCTATATTCACGATCCACTTCTATAGCTTAGTAGGGAAAGATGCAAAGAAAATTTCATGGATCTCTGTATATAGGTAGCAGTCTAACCAGTCTTCCTTTGGTAGTCGTGGATTTCTATTTTCCTGTGCCGCAAACTCATGAATCTTTCTATCCAACCAATCTTCAATTCCTTTCTTTGTTAGATTCCAATGATATGACATTAGAAATCTCTATACAGATCACGGTCTCAACAATGGAACCATTTGTTGGATTGTTGGAACCTGACCCAGGTTTAGAATTAATTAACCAAACAAATCCCTGTACCACTGGCCCTTCCAACAACAGTTTGCAGAGTGTGGACTGAGGTCTCACCCAAAGTAGTATGGGAGGGTGTTGGAACTGGGTTTCCACACCCTTGAGATGTCTGAGAGGTTGAATTGGTCCAACTATTGTCCTCTTCCTGTAGGTTGCTTCGCACATTTCCCAGGCCCTCGTGCCCTGATATACTTGCCTTCATGCAATGCTAACTAGGGGTTGTGGAGCATCTGCGTTGTTGAAGCAACGCTTTGTGCTATTTTCCTAAGTCACACCAGATATCTTACTTATCTTCCTATTCTTACGAAATTATCTTCGCGCAAATAGATGTCTTACGTTATATTTATTTATACAACATATTCATAAGAGTTCACACAGTCAATAAATAGTACATTTGCAAATTAAACCCAATCGTACATTAAAATAGGGAAAGATACACAGTAATATGGTAAATTTCACTTTATTAATTCTTCCAATGATTACAGACTCAACCTGCCCTGCGCACTCAGTTGCAGGGGTCCATGCACTGAGCTCCGGACTACTAGGCCTTTGCGCACTCAGCTACAGAGCCTTCTCGTACTCTACGATGCAAAGACACACTTTACACTTCGACTTAATCAGTTTTACTCATCATGCATCCATTCTATTCATTATTAGTTATCTCTACACTTAAAGCCTCGGTCTATTTATACAATCCCATGGTCCGCGAACCATGGGTAGGTCTATCAAGCCGACATTACATTACAAAAATGAGGGCAAGCAACCCTGTGACTCTATTATAACTTCGCGCTCCACGGGTATAATTCACGGAGCTTTTACAAAAGACTTGGTCAAAAGTTGGGCTTTAAGCCCCAACACATGCCTTGGGGGGATTTCATGCCCAACAAGCTCCCAACACAAACATTGTGACTTTCCCTCGAGTCGCTTTGTCGGCATGGAGATTGTTGCACAGAGTCCCTCCAACTCTGTCTAAACTACTGTAAGGTTGGCAGCACACTGAGCAATTGCCTGCTAGATCTCTTGGACGCGTTTCTCCGAGATCGCAGTATTGGAACTGCTTCCCTACATCTGTGCCTGTGTTCCCTACATTTGCGTGAGCTTGCGTTCAGTTGCTACTGTGATGGTGAAGGCCTCGTCGATCCAAGGTTAAATGCATGCCTTCAAGACTGCTTTCTTGTGTCATGCCATGTCCACCTATTCTATCGGCGCTTTGGGCTCTTGCATCCACATGAGCCTTTAAGTGAGGACCACCATTTGTGTACTTCCTTTCACGTTGTCATACTACTGCTAAAGTTATCTTGCCTTTGTCTCTAAGCACTGGATGTTGGGGTCCTCTTGCATATTTATGAGGATCCCAAAGGACTCCTCCAACATTCTGGTGAGTCTCTCACTACACTGTCGATCTCATCCAATCTTGTTGTAATAGTGTTGGCACGCTGTTCTCTGACTTCCAGAGGGGTGGACAGTTGTGCCTTTAACTGCAACTTGATGATATGAAGTTTCAGCTCTAGCTGAACCTTTGTGATTTTATCCCGTGCCTCGGGCACCCCTACTGCTAGCCTATGGATGCACGCCTCTGCTAGTCTATTTGTTAGGATGGCCAACTCAGGGATGTTTTGGCAAGCTTCGTCTAGTACCCATACTAGCTGTCAATTCTGAGACTCCACTTTGTCATGCCGCAAGCTCAACTATTCCATGTTGATTTTCTACTCACTTAGGACTTGCAGCATGTGGCTCTCCCTAGCCCGTAGTTCTCTAGTAATCCCATCCTGTAGAATGTATAATGTCTCCTATGGGATTGTAGCCATGTTGATGACAATACCCTTCAACGCACTAACTGTAGGCCTACTGGCCTCATTTTTTTTCACCAATGCGCCTTCCAGTAGCACTACGGTATTTGTCACCAGAGTGCACAACATCTTTTCTGTCGCCATTGTCCTGACTGCAAGGCTAGTATAAATGGTACCAAATGTAGGTCTTAACCCCATATAGAAATTACCTGCATACCAATTCTAAAACACAGAAAATAAATAATGTGAGATCATAACACATAAAACACATATACACAGAGATTTCCCTTGGATCCCAAAACCGGGACTACCAGCTTGATTTTTCATTATTTTTCTTTCAACTTTACAATACATATTTATACATGCCGAAGCATCCAATACCATGAACTGAAAACCATCGCCTCCAATACCATGGAACAAAAACCATCGCGTCCAATAACATGGACCGAAAACCATCGCGCCCAAAAGAGATGTGTGAAAATCATGCACAAAACCATAGGTGGGTCCGCCCAACCTAACATAGGGTCCAAAACCAAAATTTTGAGGGGCGCTGCTCCGAACCCCATAAAGTCAGGTTATGCATGCCCTTCAAACCCCATGTTAACTACGTGGAAAGAATATAACACAACCCAACATTCTCCCACATGTTGTTTACTTTCCACAGGGGGCCACAAGAGAGCTTAGTCATTTTCCCAGCCCTGAAATTCCCATTGTCTCTCTACACCAAGATAACTTCTCAGAGCTCACAGATTTTGTCAATGCATCTGCAGTATTCTTCAAAGTGTTTTCCTTTACCAGCAACACCTTTTTGTCTTCTATCATATCCCTCACAAAGTGATATTGAACATTAATATTCTTTGTCTTTGAATGATATGTAGGGTTCTTTGCCAAGAAAATTGCACTTTGGTTGTCACAGTCTATCCTTATAGGTTCCTGTACTAACCCCATAATTGAACACAATCTCTGCAACCAAACAAATTCATTGCTTGAATGAGTGGTTGTCATGTATTATGCCTTTGTAGTTGATAGTGCCACTACAGATTGTTTCATACTCATCCAACTGACTGCACCTCCAAATAGGTTAAACACATACCCACCTGTAGATCTTCTCTGATCCAGATCTCCATCCCAGTCTGCATCAACAAAGCCACAAATATCCAACACTCTATTCAATCCTAGTCTTCCTTGGTAGCATAGACCATAATCACTAGTGCCATGCAAATACCTAAAAACCCGCTTCACTGTTGTCCAATGCTCCTTTCCTAGTTTTGACATAAACCTGTTCAATACTCCCACTGCATGTGCAATGTCTAGTCTAGCATAGACCATTGCATACATCAAGCTACCTACTCCACTTTCATATGGAACATGGGACATGTCCTCTTCCTCTTCTTATGTCTTGGGACATTATTCAGCAAGATAACCTCACACCTACAGGAATAGGAACCTTCACCGATTTACTATCCTGCATATTAAACCTCTGTAGTATTGTCTTAACATGCTTCCTCTGGTTTAACCAGAGCTTCTTCTTTTCTCAATCTCTTTTAATTTCCATGCCCAAAATATAGTTTGTAGCACCAAGATATTTCATGTGAAATTTGGAGGACAATTGGGTCTTCAAATCCTGGATAAATTCTTTGTCATTTCCAACCAACAACATATCATCCACATACAAGACCAAATAAATAACATGGTCACCAATTAATTTAAAATACACACAGTGATCTACTTTTGCTTTTGGTGAAGCCAAGTCCCTGTATAAATGTATCAAATTTCTGATATCACATCCTTGGTGACTGTTTTAACTCATACAATGACTTCTTTAACTTGCATACCAGTTCTTTCTTACCCTTCACTGCAAAGCCTTCAGGTTGCTTTATGTAGATTTCCTCTTCCAGATCCCTGTGAAGAAATGTTGTCTTCACATCCATCTGTTCTACCTCAAAATACAAAGCAGCAACAATAGATAAAGGTAATCTAATAGAAGTTGCCTTGGCAACAGGAGAAAAAATATCACCAAAATCAATTCCCGGCACCTAGGAATAACCTTTTGCTACAAAACGAGCTTTATATTTCTCCACTATAGACAACAGAATCCATGCATAGTGGAACATTTTTCCTTATTCCTAAGCTTCACTACAATTCTCCAAGAATTCCTTATAGAGAAACTCGAACTATTTAAACTGGACCAGCTCCGCGCAATACTTAGCAAGTGCTACTACCAGCGGGGGTACTTCATTTGTGTGTTGCTTGCGCATAACCTTACTTGCTAGAATTTGGGTCTCCATTATTACTGCTTTGTCGTTGATGCTATATATGGCGTAGTCCCTCTTCTTCTTTTCTAGTTTATACTTCTTCTTCATGTCCTCTGCAATGGCCAAGTCATTTCTTTTCCCCTCCAAGATATTCGCAGGGTCCTCTCCTTTGCATGGTAGCCAAGTGATGCAGTCAATAAAATGCTCTGTGATGGGGATGGGCTCCTCTAGCCATAAAGAGCCACCATGCACTAGGAAAAGTATATGCCTGATGACGAAAGTTGTTATTGGGGTGTGGTGGAAATACAACACCCAAAGAAGGTTTAGTAGCCATGCCTTTTCCACTCCACACAATCACTTATGCAGTTCTAATTTGGTAACCCCCGCTATGATGTTCTGCTTAGGCTTCATAAGCTTCATGGTCTCTAGGTGAGGGAACTTATTGTGGTCAGTGAGGTCATAATCTTCAAATTTTAAGCTAGACACCTATCCTAGGTGCATGCTATCAAAAATGATGTTATCTGGGAGGAGCAGGGTCTGAAGAGAGCTCTTTCTCTTGTAAAGATCCTTGGGCAATTTAGCCTTCCCTTCCATGGGTGGGTATAGGTTGGTAGCTTTTTTGGAGGGTGAGCAGGCTCAACTTCCTCCTCCATGCTTTCGTCCTCGTCTTCTTCAATGATCAGGTCCTCCAGGGCTTCCTCCTCCTCGTCAATTTCTATGTTAACGGCTTCCCCTTTTCTTCCATTGTTAGCTTGGTGCAGAGAAGGTTTCACTCGAACACACGTACGAGAACCATTACCTGTTTGTCCTTATTTGGTCTTGGCATGCACAGTGATTTCAAGATTTCTACCACAATCCTGGCACCTTTAGTGGCTTCCCCCACAGTCAGGGCCTACGCGGGCTCTTCGGCAGTCATCTCTATGATATCCATAACTTCCTCATATGCTGCCATTGTGTCCAACCAGAAGGCTATCATTCGCATATTTAGGGGCTCAATGAATGCACTACACAGGTCAAACAGGGCTCTGCTCAGGCTACATGGGATATACATCTACTCAATTCGCAAAGGACCAAGTGTCATTTGTTGGGAAACCATTTGTAATTTATAGTGCCTTTGGAATTTGAATTCAACCATTCCCCACAAATTAATTTCATTAATGCTCAATTGAAGGTAGATTTTCCCAAATCTTTCCCTTAAATCGCATCTTAAATTCTCGTCGCTTGCTCCATTTGGCCTCAAGTCGAGCATCCCATCATGAAGAGTGACCCCAATGGCCACTTTCGGGCTAACCTGCATGGCAGTGCAGCCCCCCTGCGCGGTCGCGGACCCTGTGACTCTTTGCTTCTGCATGCAACTCCCACATCACGCAGATCCTACGCAGAGTAGTTTATAATCCTGCACCTCCTTTCAACTACCTGGAGCACTTAGACTATATTTCCCTCAGCTAGTTAGGTGGACATGTCACCCATATAGGGAGTCATCCAGTCATCCATCACTTTTCCTGGAAAATACCAACATTTTATTGTTTATGGCAGCATCGCGCACTTTATCATCTACAACGTGCCACCCTGGTTGATTTGTTTAGTAATCTGTGGTCCAAGCCAAGGCATCAAACTAAGCAATTTGTGGTGATAGTCCTCATACTTGTCAGCATGATCGTGCACATCTTGTCTTATCACCTTAGTCTTCTTATTGAGAAAATATTCCTTTATCTTGTCCTCCAGCTTCTTGACTTTCGCTTCTACCAAAGCACTTTTATTCCTTAATCACACCCTTTCTTTTTCAAGTTCTTGGAGCCTAAAATTTCCCAGTTGGATTTCTTCTCTCAAGGTTTTCCGAACCTTCGTATCTACTGATACTGCCATGCGTGGACTAGGTTTTTCATGCTCTATGGGGCTTACAACATTCGCTTCATATTCCATCAGTGGCAGTTCCTACATGGTCAGGTTCTTGCACACGATCCTTTAAGCCCATAGAACTACTGGTACGTGTAGGTCCCAGTTAGTCTGCTTCGCATTATGGACTTTGTTCAATGCTTTGCATACTTTGTTAAAGGCTTCATCATGGATAACCTTCCATGCCCTTGGAATTTCCATTCCTCATGGTTCCAACCAGAGGGGTCATTCGTGCCATTGCCTTGCCTACACCTGCTTACTGATGGTGTCTCCTAACACGAAGACTATGTGCATTCATACAAGTTTCATTCTGTATGCCTATATCCATCGGAAAAAGTGGGCACACGGACCGTTTTATCTAGAAATCTTGTATGTTAATCGCATTTAATGCTTCCCAAATCGCATGCACATCATCCTTCTACATTCATGCCAGTCCTCAAAACTTCTTTGGTGCGTATCCCACCACTTAGCAAGCATAGCATGCAGTACCCACTTCAAAGCTTCGAAACATTTTTGTTTTGGCACTTATCATTCAAATATGCTCAAGAATTCATCCACCTCACTTAATCCATCATATGTATGTAGACCCCTTACCTCTGTCTATATGCAACACAACGATCTTGTCATCATGTTATTCTTCAGTGTGGTTACCTCGTGTAACTAGTTCTGCCATCATTCTATTTCCTCGTCTAAATCCGATGTGCATGATCTTTCACACTCCCATGAGATTCATCCATCCGTGGTCGAATTCACGCAATCTTTCTCTCTCATGATTATAATGTAGATGCAGTCCAAGTCATCATTGTTGTTGTAGTCATACACTAGCTCCGTGTAGCGAGATCCTTCTACAGGGTCCAATGGTACAAGTACATGCAGAGACATTTTCCCAAAAATCATATTGTGCTTTCAGATTTATCACTCCATTCATGTCAGTGGCATAATCTATTTATAATAGCATGGGGTAGGGATTCTTGTCATTAACAACCTGTATCACTTTGAAATTTGTTAGAACACTTGCTCCTTTTGACATCTTCTGTGATTCCCTGTAATCTCCCCATAGGTAGGATCTTCTGTTGGTTCACTATTTGCAGTTGGATAGAATATCGTTGTAGTGTAGGCCTTCCCATGCACTCCCATGTCTACTTTGGCAGGACGTTCACATCTTATCCTAGATTCAAAATCACTTGGTGCATCTCATATTATCCAATCTACGCGATCAATCTCATCTCCCATCCCATTCGCGTTGTGTGCTTTCCGAGCTTCTGGACTATGTGCAATTCTCGTTGCGCAGTCCCAGTGCATCTATTCAGCCCATCTACAGCCTTGCTATCACTCCGCAGCTTCATGCATGATTCCAGGAACGTGGTCAGCATTGATGGGTCAATCTCTAGCTCTAGTTTGTCTTTACTTCCTAAAGTGGAGGCATCAATAAAGCTCTTCTTGGATTCCATGAAAGTTTCCTTAGCGTGCTCAAAATCAAGCTATGGTTCCTTTGTTGGAGCCTTAATAACCCAAGTACTTTCTTGAGGGTTCTTACCATTGTCATCCCTTGTCGTAATTCCACTTCGGAGCACATATTCACATTAGGGTCTTCCTCACGTGGCTCAGACCTCATCATTTTCACGTTTTGAGTCGAGGGAGGTTGGAGTGGTCCTTTATCGTGTAACCTTGCTATCATCCTGGGACAATCCTTTGTCTCGTGATCAAACAATGTACAATACAAACATGATGGCTGCGTTGGATTTTTACAATAATGGGCATAATGTCCTGGCCCTCCACAATTGTAACATATCAGCTTTCTGTGACCCATTCCCAATCCTCCTCCACCTCAGCCTCATCTGTTCCCTTGAAATCTGGTTCACACCATCCCTATGTTCTACTCAAGGGATTTCATTTGCGGAAAAACTCTGTAGGTAGGAATTTGATTCATCATCAACTCATAACTTCTACAAGTGAGCTCATCGTGGCCTACTGATCTATAGAAATTACAGAACAATGGCTATGAATTCTACATATACTTCTACAATAAATGGCAGTTACTGATAGCATGCTTTCCTCCTGTTTGAAAATCTGTGTGCCATAGTGCAGTCACCACACTCGGTCCTCCTTGTGCCTCCAGTCTCAATGGCATTGGCCCTCCTCCCATGAGGTAATTCGTGAACACCGGCCTGTAGTCCTTGTCATGCCCCTGGCATTTTCATTTTACAAACCATACCTCATCGCGCTTTTCTGGGTGAGCTATCATGTCCTATTAAAAACTCAGCATCTCAAGGCACAAGTTTTTCAACTGTGCATGAATCTGCTGAACTCCTAAGTTGGGATCTTATATCGGAGTTTCATGCAATCTCATCGTGAACTCCAAAGCCTTAGCTTGAGTTGTTAGCCTCTATTGTGACAACGTGTTCCTTAGATGTGATGTTAGCGATGCTACAAACCATTCACAGTGTTGTCCGTCTACCAATGTCATGTTAGCTTCGTGAATTGTACACTTTAGTCTCTGATCTAGCTCCCAAGGGGTCTCGCCTACAGCATTGTGATTTCCTTAAACCCAATGATCGAGTACGCCTTTGACTTTCGCTTACTAAATTCTTTGTTCAGCGCAGCTTGGATATCTATGATCCCTGCATTCAGATTATCATTGGAATGCTTAATGTACCAAGTCAGCACGAGGTCCTGCAAAGTGCTGACCAATGTTTCCTTCTTTATATTCTCATAAGTGACTCCCTCTCCTTCCCATACATATTTTATCATGAACAAAAATTGGTTTGGATCTTCATACCCTGCTCCCTTGAACACTAGAAACTTTATCATGCTTCCGGTAATGCTTCGCGATTGTGGCAGAGGTAGTATGGGTGAAGATGGGGGTGAAGACGCTGAAACTAGCAGTGGTGTGCGTGGGGGTCGTATGCGCGGAATTCTCTGTCTTATTAGACTAATCCCACTTGGTGAGACTTGCATGAGCTCTTCCTTGCCTCTTCATGGAGATGAAATCAATGGGCTAGTTTCTAGTTCTGTACTATGTTCATTTATGTAGATTCTCCCACTTTTCGTAGCCCCAAACATCAATTTATTTGCATAACCCGCTTTTCACACAGTAGCATTTGAATCCAAGTGTTCAAATATTTAATGTACTTACCTTGTGGCACTTTGAGGAAGTGTTGTTCAGCCTCCCTATAGCTAACTGAAGTATCTACCGCGAACTTAGTGTTGAATCCTCCTATGATTTGATTAAGCCAATGATCAACAGCATGCACGATTTTATCCTTCAATGCTTCCAATCTACGCACCAATTTTGGAGTCCACACAATAGATTTGTCGATTTTACACCTTGCTTGGCTATCTTCTAGCTTCACCATCCACTCCTACATCTCAGTAGGGAAATACATGAAGAAAATTTCATGGATCTCTGTATATGGCCATGCATGTCATAGATTTGAGTCATACACTTATTGGGTTGGATAAATATTTCAAGGTTTTTCTCTTCTTGCTTGGGAAGCCCAGGTTCCTTCATCACTTCTTTCATGTACTCTTTTTGCATGATTTAATAAAATGACTTAGTGATTTTATTGTTATTACCTTTGTTTATTTTTTTTGTTGTTATTCCCTACATATTTCAATTGTTTTAAGTTCATCTCTACGATTTACTATATTTGTCACAAAAGGGAATGTTACAACCTAATAGGTCACAAGATTCACATTTTGATTTATATTATCAAATCTATAGTGGCATGATATTTTACAAATCAATTAGCAGGTTTTATTATCGAAAGACATCATGTTGATGAGAAGCTCATTAACACACTATCAATTGAAAATTTTCACAATAACTTTATCAAGAAGATAAAACTACAACTATCAATGATGAAACCAAACTACAACTACGAATGTCATTACCAGCAATCCAAACATATAAATTCATGCATCCCAATCGTATCTCTTACAAAATAATTCAACTATGCTTGAATTTTAAGCATAAATGAGTAACATCCATGGATCATAATATACATGAATTTAATGAAGAAGGCGTGAGGAAAATAGTGAAACATGCTTATTCATGATACAAAACAAAAAAAATTGATGAGAAAAAGAAAATTACTAAGGTCATCGGTCATTTATACCACAATTTAATTTTTATGTTATGATTAAGATATGTCTATGACTCAATGGCTACCTTATCTCATTATGTCAAAATATTATTTTATTACATTTTTCAATTTGTTATGCACCATATATTAGTTTTTATTGATTCCTAAATCCATATAACATGAGGAATGTACTCATATTGATTACCATATGATATGCTTCTAGTCTTACACATTAGAAGGAAATTGCTACAACCCTAATTTCAATTGTTCGTCACACAACTTGTTGTATCTAAAAATATTAAAAATTATTACATAGATCTAATATCATATTAAAAAACATGATTTATATGTATTTTATACACCATGACGTAAATTCCAACCATCCTATCCCTCCATATTCATGCCATCACATCCAAAACAAATCTTGATATACATGTGAACATTGTAAGTCCATTAGTCAAGGATTTGCACACACTATACATGCCAAATGATGCTTATAAACAACTATAATTGAATGCAATATGATTCCACCTCACATATCATTCATGTTTTGGTATTTATCCATCCTTTTTATTTAATAGGGGCATGGATTTAAAGAACAAAAGTCTAATCACTCCCATCATAACATGTTTAGCTTGCAACTGAATCCTTTTGCTCCTCAAAAGAATGAAAGTAAGATCTGTCCCCATAGTATTATACAGGAATAGTGTCCACTCAGATGTTGCTATTCCCACTAAGATGGGTGGCTATCTTAGAAACAAACAATCAAAGTCTACTATTGATTCCTTTTATGAAAATAGATAAGAGGAGAGCCAAGAGGGCCAACCTAAGTCTTGCGCTCGATTTCCTCTCCTTCTTGATAGAGTTTTGCCGCTTCTTCTTTGTCTGCTTAGCCTCAAAAGGACCTGTGGAATCACAACAACATACTACTATGCAAGAAACAAGGATCTAGATTCATAAATAATGCAGGATCAGATGTGCATTAACAATATACAAGCATATATAAACAAGTACACAAGAATATGGAAGGAAAGAAGAATAGATTTATTCAGATGAAAAGTAGAAAGAAGATTACAACCATGTGCTCTGACCCAGCATCATCCTCCAGCTAAGAAGCCCTTCTTCACCTCAAGAAAAGCAAAATCACCCAACACTGTAAATGTACACCAGAATACCAACATCACTTCTCTATAAGATACAAAATTCCAGCCTCTGGATCTCTATGATGAGGGATCC